>CAVLJG010000001.1:53851480-53882017 GCA_963669975.1 Acanthoscelides obtectus | reverse complement strand
GAAATTAATTTACTTGCGGGGGGCAAACATAGAAAAAATCTGAAAATCGCTGAAACATCATGCTTTAATGTTACAGATTCTTGTTCATTTTCGCAAATTTTGTAGAGGGTTGATAATTGAGGATTGAAAGCCAGTTGGGGATGAACTGTTATAAATTGTTGCATCTTTGGTAGATATATTATATATATATATATTATATTATTAAAAGCTGCTGATTCCGAAAATACTGTGCACTTGTTTAGACCTAATCGCACATGAATGTAATGATATATTTTATACAGTTTCAGACTTATAGAGGTTTACGATACATCGCAATTGAGTGAAACATATCTAGTCAAGCTTCAATTCAGTATTTTGAAAAGCCTTGACTCATGCCTTTCTAAGACATTATCCAAGGTTTGAGAGAAGTTGTGCGAAAATCTTCAAAATCAAACAACTCAGCAGTAAAACTATGGTGTAGTAGATATATAACAATTTCAGATCTTTTTTCGCGATCTGTTGTGCAGTTGTAGGTGTAACCCTTAGATGATATTTACTAATAGGTCATTTGTCACATTTTGCAAAGCGTCATATCGATTGCATGCTTCATGCATAACAATGTGACACTTACCATCAAAATAGTCGCACTCATTGACTGACTGACTGACAGACTACACTAAACATCAACACCAAATCAGTAAAAACGTGAAAATGTAAAAAAATACTGAAGGCGAAAACAAAATGAGTATTCGAGGATAATGTTCATGAGATGTTGTTTTGACTGAATTTAGGGCACCGTACCGTCTGCCGTTTTCCTCCCCCAATAGCTCTTATCGGAGCTCAACACGTTTGAGGGAAACCACGAAACAGCCACGGTATATAAGTCAACTATAGAGATGGGAAACAACCTACATATTATGTTCTATTTACCGAGCTATTTCGTTATTTGGGTGAGACAAAATCAAAGAAATCATGTTCTGCTCAGGAAGACGGCATCATTTACTGCTGCACAATTCAAAGCATCATAGTGAGTAGAATACAGAGTAAGTGGCAACAGTGGCTCGTTGCTGTATATCCATCAAGATGTGCCTTATGAAGCGAAGATGGAACCTTATGCTCAATATGTCAATATTTTTAGGTAATCACTGAAAATTAAGCTTATAACTTAATTCGTCGATATGTTTCAGATTGCACAGATATGTTTGTAGATTATTCAGGAACCACATTGTATGTTTGATATTTTCAATATCCACTGTTGTTTCGTTCGGATATGCAGAGTATTTCGAGCTTATATGGATTTATGATAGTACGTGGGAAGTATAGGTACTGTCTGAACAGTTCCAATATACTTAACTCCATTTCATAAGTTGAAAACACGAAACAGTTACCTTCAAAAGAAAAGTGACTAATCAATTTTATAGCGTTTCCATATATTATTCGAATCGCTGTGTTATTTGCGTCTCACCTCTATTCGCTAACGCGTGCGACCGACTCTGCGTTGATGTCACCGATGACGTCACTATGATCTGAGCAGTTGCCCGGGCGACGCGCGAGATGGCAATTGCGTCATCGCCCATGCCATTCCCACCCGCCGCACCTACAAGCGTTTCGACCCGGACCGGAACCAACGCCATTACTAAAATGCAATATTTTTGTTTTCGTGAAGGTTTATTTGTCACATGAAAAATCTAAAGAATTGTATGGAAGACAGGACCGACTTAGTTTTTTCTACCAGATGACCCAAATCCAAACATCCACAGGCACAGTAATGAAAAATTGGGTTAACATAAGGGCTTTGCACATCTGTCGCTGGTGTTATATCTTCTATAAATAGTGTCCTGATTCAAGGACCGCTGCTATCATTCAAGCTACTGTGACACTTTGAAATAATGATCATGGTTTAAAGTTCACGTCCATTTGACTTATTTCCTCTGTAAGTATAGAATTCTAACTAACCTCTATGACATATTATTTATCGAAGAATAGAAACCAAATACACCACTTCTTCCACTATCCTACTGCAACGTTCAGAAGATATCAGAAATGAAATAGTACATAAGTATTGGCGGCGAAACTGTTTCATCTGAAATGAGACAAAAATTGCTAAAGTTGTTTGTAAATAAAAAGCAACATTATTTTGAGAAGCAGCATAAGGATTCCCATAGAAGGTGAAGCATGTTCCCGGGCCAGCAGGTTCGTTAGATACCCTCCCCTTTCCACTGGGCCTTGTATTTGTCACCTCTGACCTTTACGAAATGTAAGCCCAGAATTCTAGGTAAAGGTCTCTCTCTCTCTCTCCCCCTCTTGTTCAACAAGGATAATTCGGATGGGCGTTCACGATCGCTCCGACAACTATAAAAATCAATGTTGCATAATGTACAGTATAGGAGCTATACAGGTTAATTCAGAAAAACCTGGCAATATTTCTGGATAGAACGTACATCCAAAAATAACAGAAAACGTCCGTAAAACCGCCTATAATTTTCCAGCTAACAGTTTATGTTTTATAACTGGCCTAACAACGTTTACAACTGCTACTGCAACTATTTTCGTTAAATAACAATGCTGCTATAAGCATTCTAACAATGTTTATAGAACGCTTATAAACCCAAAAAAGTGGCGTCAGGTAGGTTGACTCTGCCGTTCATACATAAAGGACTATGATCAGCACAAACTTGACCCACTCTGAGGAAAAAATCAGTCAAACAGGTCCATACAATTAGTCCATAGTTTTCAGGGCTATTGTACAGAGAAATCTATGATGTGTGAAATATGTCTAATAGGTGTATAGAATTACCAATGTTGGAAGCGTATAAATGAATCAGCATCAAAAAATTGAGATAATCCCTTCCGACCCCCTTACCAAGCCCACCCCCAAGTTTTCTTTTTTCGTTTCAAGCCTTTTTCTCTGCAGCTACTAGGCTGATTTTAAAAACTACTGAGCTTTTACGTTTCTTCGAAATCCGAGCGATACTTCTCAAGTTATAAGATTAGCAGACAGACCGACAGACAGTCAAACCTACAGAGCGACAGACAAATGGAAATGAGTGAAATGGTTTTACGTGATGTACAAGTTATAGGTGTATAATATCCAAAAAACGTACCTCATTTTCGAAAATTTTCGCGATTCCCCAGTAGGCGTGGGAAGTTAAATTCGCAGTATTGTGCAGCAATTTTGTTCTTTAATTTGTTATTTGTTTGTTATTATGGCTTCCGCAGCTTCAATCGAATAACTGTTTAAACGTTTTTAAAATTATTGTCAAACATAGTATGCAACAATTATAAAAAAGTTTTCTTGAAAATAGTTATAGAGCTAGAATAAAACTAGTTGATTATCTTAGATGCAGATTTTTTGTTTTTACTACCACTAAAAGTTTGCTTTTGTCGAAGTGCTCCAACTAAGAATAATTCGGTTTTCAATGATCCTTAATATAAAGAAAAGGCAAGCATTAGATCTTCTTTAGCAAATAAAATATGTACCATATGAGTAACTACATCAGCCATGTTACATTTTCTGAGCTCTGAGATTTAGGGTGTCCAGGATAAAGATCTTATGCATGGGGTTGTCAATACCTGTGAGAGATACAACTTAGGTTAAATTAGGAAGACGCTTTGTTCTTTGGGAGGTATTTAGATGCCGTTCAGGAAAATTTTATGGCTTACTGAGGTATTTGGGAAAAACTAAAATTTGGCCAAATCGTTTTTATTTTTTTCTGACTTTATTTTAAGAAATATCAAAAACTTATGGACTTTTTCATATGCACTCTATAGCCATTAAATGATGGTGTTTGTAAATTCTGTGTCCGACGTTTAGTTTTTGAGAAACCATTAACTTTATTTTTTTATATCATCCGAAAACAAAGTTATAAAGAAAAGTGTGTGTTTTTATTTTCTTCTATTTTATTTGCTAAAAAATGTTTGATGCAACCATGCATACTAGATATTACATAATGTTATGATGGGGTAAAATTTTAAAAAATGATGCTTAATCTAGTATGTAATATTCAGAATAACGAATACTAATAATATTAATATTATTTTTATTTTATACACAATATGTGCTCAAATAGGTCGCAATCATGTTCCGGTCTCGTCTCGTAAATAGAGCACGTGTAGTCCCACATTTCTTGGCCCAACCCACGAGTTTACAGTGCGTACGCAGCGAAGAAAAGCGGCAACCGCGCCCTCCCACCTTTCCTCCCCGACCCCTTGCCAACAAACTAACACACTCTCATTCCTTGTTCTCGTGTCTCGCGTTGAACATCGACTTACTTGAATTCGCGCCTCGATTTTTACGTTTTCAGCAGTGTCGAGGTGCCCAAAGATATGAAAGGACAAAGGAACAACTTCACATACGAGCAAACGCTGATCACAAATATTAGACAACTGGAGCGAAGGTTGGCCGATAAGTATGATGTGCATTGTTGGAGCGACGCCGACGGAATTTCGCGTAGGTCACCTTCACGATTCCTTTCGTCTCGTTAGAGGGTTATAAGTGTATCATTAGCTAGTGGTGTTGATTCTCGTTACTTTCGAGTACTCGTTACTAATCGTTACTCTTCTACAAAGTAATCATTTATTGTATTCGTTACTTTGATTACTTAACCTTAAAATTTGCAAAGTGTTTTAAACATAGTTTATTTAAATCTGCCGTGTTTAATGCAAACATCGTATCTTCAGACTTTATGCTTATCGAGATGGGTTATTAGTAGAATAGAGTGTCATATGACTCACATGAGCCTACAAACTGAATATACTTTGTATTTACTAGAAACGGTTAAAAAGCATGTCTTTTAGTCAGAAACATGGTCTGTATATGGGCTTAAAGAAATTCGGAATGACAAGAAACTTCGAAGCAATTCTACGTGGAGCTTAGTCTACACATACTATTGGTGGAGTCAAATTGACATAATTTTTATTATTGTGGTTTTCCTGAACGGTGCTGTTATGTTTTTGTCGCTTTTCTGCCTCATAATGCTGCCGAACTTTGCTCCAATCCAATCGACTAATTATCATTTTTCAGGTTGCCAAAATCACAACAATAAAAGCGAATTTGAATCACGGTGTAAATAGGTAAACTTAATTTCTTTTTATTGACGGACATAGAATTTGGTAATTGTTTTTAAATCTGGAGTTTCCAGGTTTTCATCCGAATGTGGGATGTCAGGCAACCCTGATGCATGAGCGGCAGCGCTACAGTGAAACGGATACGGAAAACAGAGTAATCAAAGTAATCATTTCGTGCTCGGATTGGTACTCGTTAATTCGGTTATCTATGAGTAACGAGTACTCCTCTAACGAATAGTGACTTTTTCAACACCACTATCAGCAACTGCCGCAGATGTAGAGCCAGAAAATGGCGTGCCGGACTCTTTTTCTGAAGGGCCGTCACAATCAGGGAATGGTCGACAAATCGATCTCTTTAGGTGTGAGTTTATGAAGTTAGGCGAATGTTAGTACGGATACGTCACTGGCGTTGCAGACTGTGCCTGGCACGACCTTTGGGATAACGTTCCGATACAGGACTATGTTACTTGGGATAGCAACCTGGACCTAGCGTGTGCTAGCCAACTCCATACCAAGGACGAACAAAGACGTTTGTGATAACGTTGAAACATTGGACTCGGTTGCTTGGGATATCAACATGGACCTGGCTTGTGATAGTCAGCTCCACACCAAGGACGAACGAAGACATTTGGGATAACATTACAACATTGGACTCGGTTGCTTGGGATAGCAACATAGACCTGGCTTGTGATAGTCAGCTCCACGGAAAGGACGAACGAAGGCGTTTGACATAACTACTCACCACTGAACTTCGTGCTTGTGATGGCAACTTGCCCTTGGCTTGTGATTTTTCTTATATATATCGAAGCAGCCGCGTAGGCAGAAGCCTGAATGCCGGCACACCGCGGCTGCTATGATGATCTCAAAGAAATTTTGTTAATACGATTTTTGAACTGCCTAAGGTTAGTAGAACTGGGAAAAGCTTCCTCTTGTAGATTGTTCCAAAATCTCGACACCCCCGGGACAAAGGAGCGGTCGTATCGGCCAGTTCTGGATGTACGAAGTTCGACACGGTTAGGATTCCCGTTGGTGTAGCGATAGAAAAGAGCTAGATCGCCGACAGCCCGCCGGTGCGAAAGAGTCCCGAGACTGTCTGTTAGAGAAGAGTCATCGATCAGTCGGACAGCATCGAACATGGGTAATTTAGTCTGAGCGGCAGCACCCCAAACGTGTGAGCAATACTCGAGGCCAGGCCTTATCTGGGCCTTGTATAGAGTGAGAAGATCATGCGGAGAAAAGTACTTCTTAGACCTAAACAAATAGCCTAGCTTTTTCCCAGCAGCTGCAGCTATTGACTAGATGTGTTCGTGCCAGATCAGGTCCTCGGTGATCTGGACTCCGACCAGCCGAAATGAATGGCTCATTGGCAGAACTCGGCCGTTCATCGATACTGCATGAGCGCTAGGACGCTTTTTGTTAGTCAAAGTAAAGTACTGTGTTTTGGAAGCATTGAACTATACAAGATTGTTGCGTCCCCAAGCAGTGATAGCCTCCAGGTCTTTTGTCAGAGAGGAAGTCGTCGCTAGTCTTCTTTTTTCCAGCTCAGCGGCAGAGGTCGGCTTGTCACACTGAATCCCTGCATGTAGAGTGCTGTCATCAGCGAAGCTGTGGATTGGTTTGATAGTGCAGGAAAGGTGGTCGTTGATATGTAAGAGAAACAGTGTTGGAACCAAGACCGATCCCTGGGGAACACCCGCGTTGACGTTGTGGGATGAAGAGGAGAACCCGTCAATTGCGATGGATATCTTGCGGCCAGAGATAAAGTCAGCCACCCATCTGCACAGCTTTTCTGGAAGGCCATAGGATGGAAGTCTGCTTAAGAGGGCAGCGTGCCACAGCTGATCGAAGGCTTTCGTGATGTCAAGGGCAACGTTATGAGCCTCACCATAAGACTGGATGAGTTTACTCCACAATTGCGTGACGCAAGTTAGGAGGTCCCTTCCGGTCTGATTCCAAAGAAGCATCTCTGGAGCAGGAATAACTACTGCGGACAAAAGCCACAACTCCCCCGCTCTTTCTCAGATTGGAGTGCACCTCGTAGTTTGGGAAGTTGAGATGGTTAATCGGTGCAGCTTCTGAGATTTTTGTCTGCGTCAAGAAAAGCACGGCGGACGATTGGATTACAGGTAGTGATGAACAGCATCAATGTTGCTGTTAATTCCGCAGATGTTCGAAAAACAAATTTTCGATGTTGTTCCCTCGAGCCCACCCTCCACCCGGACATTCCGAGAGTGGAGTCAGTTTACGTCCGGAGTTCTTAGTGCTCGAGGGATCCATCATCATCAATTTCTTTGTTTTGGAAGATAACCGACTGCATAGCTTAGGTGTGGAAACATGCGGACATTTATAAGACACCCTGGGAAAAGCTAGCGGGTGGTACCGCCTCGGTCGACTGGACGTTGTCTACACCTTCTTTTTACGTGTTAGTGATATTGAAAGACCTAAAGTGGCCCGTTGGCGAACTTGTACCGCCACTCGGCAATTGGTACTGAGGTATTCCTTAACCCGTGTACAATCACTTGAACAGGAAGAAGTTTTATACTGGATACAACAACTTCCGGAACAAGCATTTGCCACGGGCCCGCTCAGTAGGGGTTCGTCGTGATGGCTAAGATCATATGACAAATAACAACACTGAAAGCATTTGGGACAACGTAGCGAGCCAGTGGTAAACAATCTCTTCCCATTTGCTTGTGATAGCAAATTCAACCTGGCCGGTGATAAACATGGAACGGGATTGTAAGTATGCACATGACAGGTTAGGAAACCGCCGAAGTACCCTTTTTCATTAATAACAGATAGAGCTTAAGTACATCTGTGCAAAACAAGCGTTACGTTTTGCTTGTTACAGCAAATTCCACCTGGTTGATGATAGCTATGAAAGAGGACTTTACGTATCAACATGACAGGTTAGGAAGCTACCAAAGTACTAATTTCCAGTATTAACAGATATTAGGTACCTTTATGCCGGATTAGCGTTACATTTTGCATAGGTGACACTCGAACAGCAGGGCGCTCTGGATTGTGATGTCAAAAAGTCCATATATTCTCTTTCAATAGATGACGAACCACCACGATGATGCGGCGACCTTAGTGTACTGTTCACGCATTGTTCCAGGGCTGACATTTCGAGACATGACGATGGATGAGTAAATTTTATTCTATTCTACTGGTCTCTGTACAGCAACATGTGAGTTGTTTATTAACTGCAAGTGGCAATACTCTCTCCTTCAGTTTCAAGGAAGGGGAGGGGCGGCATATGCTGGAAGACATTCACATTTAAATAGAAAACTCAGGAGTACTCTAATAGGGGCTTGCATTGATAAGCTGCTCTTCGGAGTAAGTCAATTATAAATAGAAATCAGATAAATATGGGCAACACCGGACATCGTACTAACAATATTAGCCATCACCGGTAATTGCAAATGAGGTACGTAGATCAGCAGGAAAGCTGATGCGTATTTATCATCAACGGTGGAACTTTGGGAGTGGCGCTAAAGTCCTGAGCTGGATTCGAGAATTCAATTGCCATTCACATGGCGACCTGTTCAGCACTCTGCCCCTGCTGAATCTCATTAGTCCATCTATGAACTACCGACCTTTGAAACAACAATCTCTCAATTGCTTAGCTGCGGTTTTATCAGTAAAAAAGTTGAACTAACTAAGACCGCGCCTATCCAACCTTTTCTTGCCTCCAAATCTGATGGCTCCATGCGTTTGATTCCCAACCTCAAGACACTTAATCTGTTTATAGGTATAGATCATTTAAGTAAGAAGGTTATCGAGCTGAGGTCGAATTTCTCGGTGAAGTTACCTCTTAGAGAATCTGGATTTGGAATCTGCACAGATTGTGATTTCCATCAGGGAGAGCCATACAATATATTTCAGATTCATATTCAAGACCAGCTCTTTCAATACAATGCTGTGCCGTTTGGGATAAATTGTGTCCCTCATATGTTCACAAATCTAATAAAACCATTTCTGATTGCCTTGATAATATCCGGGCAACAGTTAATACCCTTTTTTCAATCAATTATATAAAACAGCTTCTTTCTTCCATTACCCAAAATGTTACTAACGATGCAGGTATAAGATGGTTTTTGAAGGGCGATTACAGGTTGAGACCATCTCAACCGAAATATAACCCCACTTGAGATACTGTGGTTGTTCTTAACCATCTAGAGGGGTTGCTGGTGACTTCTGTAGATATTCGGATGAAGAAATCAGCAACACTGCTAGCCCTAACTTTAGGTCAGAGTATGCAAGCTCTGCCACTAAATGAAACAGACAACATCCAGATCGGGTTGAATAATGTTGAAATTGAGATTTCTCAGTTTTTGAAAGCCTCGGTGCCAGTCATGTTGCAACCGCTTTTAGTTTTACCGTCTTTCACGCCCAAATATCTGTGCAGCCAAAGTATTTACAAATATTTTTCACTGAAAAGTAACTTTATCATGGTGCCTCTGTTTCAGCAGAGAGTGGTCTAGGTGTGTCACAATTTACAGCCCACAGTACATGAAATGCGTCTAGCTCTGCGCCGGTTAGGTTATAGTACGCCCAGACGCCGACTGGAGTGCGTTTTCTGAGACATCTCACAATTTTCTTATGCCGAATAATAACTTTGCTCAAGCGGCATTTGAGGTAAACCAAATGTCCACACCTCAAACATAACTATGCTATTACGTTCTTTGCTTGTTACCATACGACAGTTGGTATTTCTATTTTTGAACCAATGTACGTCGTATTACCTGTTGTTAAAAGCCCTAACTTACCTGTAAGTGATGTTCGATCTCAATTATGTGAAGGCCTCGTCCATACGTATGACTCAATTGTTGCAACAACTGTGCTTTGGATAAAATGAGAGTTTGTTGGCCAGGGGCCGGGGAGGAAAGGTGGGAGGGCGAGGCTGCCGCTTTTCTTCGCTACGTGCGCGCTGTAAACTCATGGGTTTGGGCGTGGAACGGGGGACTACAACTATTCTATTTACTTCTACGAGGCACTCACATAATTTAGATCGAACGTCGCTTACAAGTAACTTCGTTCGATCATGTAATTATTTTCTAAACATAAATATGATCTTCCAACAGTAGAATTCAAAACATTGTATAACATTTCTGGTGTAATCATACTAAATGCTTCCTTTACACATTCTCGTAAGTGCTACTCAGTTTCAAAAGTATGCTGATAAAAGATTCCTTTTTCCCCAAGACGAAACAGGCCTTTTGAATGGACCATACTCATTTAAATTTCGTGCCAACTCTAGGAAAAAGGCTCGGCTGCCATCTTCCGCGAAATTTATCTAGATACATTTCTGCAGTGTTCTTAGTACTCGGTGACAGGTATTTACGTCAAGTCAAGCGTTTATTTCCTACGCCTACTTGAAAAAAAAAATTAAAAAATCAGAAAAAACGCATTTCTCTTGATAACCAAGAAACACATGGTACATCGTTGAATTCGTATAAAAATGATTTTAGATACAAGGTGTACTTTTTCGGAGCATATACAAAATAAAGTTGATGATGGTTTCTCAAAAACGGCCCCAAAATTAAAAAAAAAAAACATCATATGGTGCCTAAAAAGTGGCAATGGAAAAGCTTCGTTAGTTTTTTTGATATTTCTTAAAATAAATTAAGAAAAAAAGCAAAAATGATTTGTACAAATTTCAGTTATTCCCAAATATCTCAGTAAGCCATGAAATGTTTACAAGTTTCTCAACGGCATGTAAATACCCCCGATTAAAGCAATTTTTTCCTAATTTAACCTAAGCTGTATCTCCCACAGGTATTGAGATCCCCATGCATAGGATCCTTATCTACTCACAATACCAGGCAGACAGAAATTCACTTTGCAATCTGATGGTTGATATTTTTCTGTGCGAGAATATTTTTCTACCTCAAGTATATTAGTTATTATTAAATTTTAGGAGAAAATGTAAAATTTTCCATTAAGTATTTTTTCCTATACTGACCTGTATTGTAAAACAATAATTCAAGCCAACCATCTTATACCCTTAAGACATTTTATCATTGCAAAATGATTTTCTTTAATGGACTTAAAAATGGTCGACGTGAAGTGAAGTTAAAACAATACAATATATGGATATATAATAATACATTACCACTTTATAGTAATAAACTCAACAAATTTCAAAACATCATTAGCTTGGCTACCAAAAATCGCCACATATTCGTTATACCTAAACACTTCACGCCTCTCTGCAATAAGTGCTTCTCTTATACTGCTGACAAACTGTACAATAGCCTTCCATTTGAATTTCGTAATTTATTATACTCTGAGTAAAAGAAGTTGAAAACGTGGCTACTTAGCGGTACATAATCACTTCCTCACCACTCTGTTCGCACAATCTTCCTAAATATTTTCGGTATAAATCGAAAACATAAAATATCTCTATTTTACTATAGATATAAGTCTATACGAGAGATGTGTTTTAAGTTTTGCATATGGAAATAAAACAACACGGTAGGTAGTTTTAAATGACTTTATTGTCTTTCGAAGTATTCTCTACGAAGATTAATACACATCTGCATGGGCTCGAACGAATTTTCGAAGCACTTATTCCACTCGTTTGCTGGTAGATCCAAAACGGCATTTTTGAATGCGTCAACTGTTTCTTCTGGTGACTGGAACCTTTGACCACGCAGTCTGTTTTTAATTTTCGGGAAAGTAAAGAAATCGGAGTTAGATCGGGACTATATGGAGGATGGTCCAATAATTCCACGTTTTCTTCCATTAAATACTGCCTTGTTTTTGGGGCTGTGTGCGAGCTTGCATTATCTTGGTGGAGGATGATTCTTCTTTCGGTTTTGATTTTTCGAAGTTCAGTGATGACTTTCGGCAAACAAATGCTGATATACCAATCCGCAGTAACAGTTCTTTGCTCATTAAGAGGAATTGTTGCAATATGACCCGCTTTTGACACAAATGTCGCGACCACCTTTTTCGAAACACTTCGAGAACGGATGACTTTTGTTAGCTTTTTTTCACCTTGGAACACCCAAACAGCCGACTGTCGTTTATTTTCTGGTTCATAACAGTAAATCCACGATTCACCACCACTAACAATGCTGTACACTTTTTTTTGAGTTTCCGGGATAGTCGCTAAGACTCAGCCGTCCACGTTTAAATTCTCCATACCAACGAGAAATTGTCGACTGAAGTGGCGCTTCGTTGCCGAAAACAGACAGTAACTCAGCAACGCATTCTTGTTGTGATAATTGTCTCTGAAGGTTGTAATAAATTATGGCGCGCAAATGTTCTCCGCTGAGTTCCATTTTTCTAATGACTTGGTGACACTGTAGTGTGAACACTGCACGTATCGTTGTGAAACTTTGAATTTAAGTTTACTAAAGAGTGAGGTTAAGATTCAGTACTGACGTTCGATCCGCGCGGCCTACTATGTTTGTATATTCAAAACTTAAAGACATCCCTCGTAATAATACGTTGCTGATAATATTTATATTCATTAGTCGAATTGTAAATTTAAACAGATTGAATGAGTTCATTCTATGTATACGTATATTAACTAGTTACTAGAACTTTTTCGCTTATTATTGTTTGTTGCATATACATTGTAAAATAATCGTATGAAGGCAATTTTTTATTATTATTGTCATTATTATCATACACTCCTCCGTACATTAGCCCTTAAAAATTAGAAAAGTATCCTCAACAGACGGATTGCGTACCTACCGGCCGCAGCTGCTGCTCCTGGCGGCGTGCCGCCAGCCTTGTGTGTAGTCTTATATTATTCTGGAATGGGGGTATGGTATTACATAGCACGGACATACTCATGCTATGACCGGGCTGAAACGTCTGACCGGGTTAAGTTACGGGGAGAGGCAATGTTGCCACTTGCACTACCGATAGAACAAGGAATGTCTATGGAATAGACATTTTTTTCTATTTCGAAAT
Source organism: Acanthoscelides obtectus (assembly GCA_963669975.1). Taxonomy (NCBI): domain Eukaryota; kingdom Metazoa; phylum Arthropoda; class Insecta; order Coleoptera; family Chrysomelidae; genus Acanthoscelides; species Acanthoscelides obtectus. Next base: position 53,869,039 of record CAVLJG010000001.1, on the reverse strand, counting down.
TATAGTTTCAACACATTATTTCTTGGTAAAGGGGCATTTCTGGACCATGTTTATATGAATGGCTCGTGTTATTTTACAAGTTTTTATTATCTGCCTCATGCTATAAAGTTTGCCACTGTATTCTGAATCACCCTGGACGTGGACATTCTCTGATTAACAGAATCTTGTCATATCAGTCTTATTCTGTCTCACTTGACATTAAAAAGTAGCACTTTTCCGCACAAGTTCTACTTACTGCACGCAGATGCATGTTGAAAGTGAGTACTTTCCGCACGCTGTTAGAAAAAAGCTTATACCTAACACTTGCGCAAAGTGTATTTTGCACTTCTTAGGTAAATAGTTATTTAGTTGCACGAACAACGCGAAAAGTACACTTTCCGCAAGTGTTAGTATAAGATTTGGCATAAGTTGTTGTGCATAAAAGTTATGAGTGCGGAAAAGTGCTACTCTCTGCATGCTGGTGCGTGTTGAAAATGAGTACTTTCCGGACGCTGGTAGAAAAACAAATTTAAATTAATGTTATCTTTGCTTTTGTATCTCTCAAATTTTAACTTCATGGTACATACATATTTATGTATTTATAGATATAGATAAGTCGAGATACTTTTTTGAAGATCTACATATAACGTTTTTTTCCACGAAAGTGTTGTGTTTGTTAAAAATCATATCATGATTATATGTAAGTGCGTGTGATCATCTCCATTGAGCAGAAGCTACTTTCTGACGAAAAGATGAAGTTTCACAAAAAATAATTCCCATTGTACTATAACGCAGAAAGTACATACAAACAACTACTTCAGTCGGTTTTTATCCTTACTAAAAGATATTTGTTAGTTTAAAGGGAAACATTGTGAAAGCTTCTCTTATCGTATTTGGACATTTTGATAGACTTAACAATGTGCCTATTAGATGGTCTATTATTTAGTCCCTGTAATCATGGGTCAAAGCTATAAAAAACCCTTTCTGTTCAATTCTGTATCTCTTTGCTTAATGAGAAAGAATTGAAGCCCTTCATTCGTTTAGTGCATTGGACGTTAGTTACCTTCATTAACCTTTTGCTGGTAATGTGCTGTAGTTACGAAAGGAAATTATTTATGTTGGACTATAAAACTGAGAACAGTGTGCGGGGCATTTTAAAGAAAACAGAACCATACAGGATATGTTATGCATTGCAGAACGACATAAAAAGACGCTACCGAAATTTTCAGCCCTTTGTCCGTTCTCCAATTTCAGCGCTACTGCCACCGCTGACTCGTTTTATCTATGTGTTAGTGGCAGTGTGAGCTTGATTTTATGGTAACAAGATAGACGAAACAGACGCGCACGATGGCTGGCATAGTTTTTTACGGTATGTCGTACGTAGGATGCTTGATAATTTTGTACCCCCTCATTTTGTTGACTATAACAGAATTACCACGATTTTAGCTTACTTTATTTGTTATTTTGAAATATTTGCTCATCGCAAAGTAATGCCCGACAATTAGGAAGTTTAATATAGTCGAAAATGCTGTTAGTTTCACTTGCATATAGTACAGTAGTATAACTTCTATAGTACACATATAACTTCTGTCACAAATCCTGCTGTGCGCTGCGCGATATTATAAGTACCAGTTGTTTCAGAAATGCCAATATTTCAAGAGTAGAAAGTACAAGTTGCTATAAATATGAGTCCAAAGATGCTCCCCTACTGAGATACAGGGTCGTGAAGTTTTATTTAAGAAATTGAAAAAATGTATCTACGGACCGAGTAAAGATACCGAGTTCAGGTTTTATAAGTTCATTGAGCACATCATAAGCAATGAACACACAGCTTCCCGGCCCAAACTAAATCAGGGACATAGAAAATGGGATACCTGGACCCCTATTAATAATAATATTTTCTATGCCACTGGCCTTTTCGGGAAAATTTTATAAAATACAATTGAATTTTCCAAACATTTTGTCTCTTAAGGAATGTTTGTCAGATCACTAGTTTTGAAAACATGTAGGTTTGAATATTTGAGGTAAAATCGTAAGATATTCTTCTGAAAAGGTTTAGCCTTTCCTATTCTGAAAACACCGTGAAGCTTGATATTGGCAACACTTTATGGCATGTCTAGAGGAAGCTCTCTTGGAATTGTCTGATGAAGGAAAACGAGGAGGATTACAAATAAATGACGAGAAGACGAAATATCTAATGGTAACCAGACAAGACAAGAGTAGTATCAATGAAATTAAAATAGGAGAATACATATCTCAATTCAAATACTTAGGGATGCTAGTGACCGACAAAAATGAAAAGGCAGCGGGAATCACAGAACGGACACTTATGGGTAACAGTTCATACTGGAAGTACCACAGATTACCACAGTATAGGAACATAAGCGAACAAACCAAAATAAAGATGTACAATGTTGCAATCAGAACGGTGATCATGTATGGAGCGGAAACCATGTGCCTTACAGGAAAGACTCCAAGTGCTCGAACGCAAAACTATCCGAAGAATTATAGGACCAATAAGACCATAAGTCTTTGTTTCTTGCGTAAATTTGACCACATATCTAATAGTTTCAGGCTTTTACAATGGCTTAACATAAATCCTCTGTTCAAATATTTTTACCTAACAACATTGAATCGTGTATTATATTCTAAGAATCCGGTATATTTAGTCGAAAAGCTGTTCCCTAGGTCAAGTATTCATAATGTCAATATAAGATATCAAATCCATTTTACAATGCCTATGTATGTAACATCACTCTTTTTAACATCAATAGCAGTAATATTGACATATCAAATAGTAATAGCATCCGTTTCAAACTGCATCTCAGACTACATCTTCTAGGAATTCAGCATAGGATCAATGAATAAATGCCCTGTGATCAATTACCATTATTCTTTTTTTTTTAGTTAGATTCACAGACATACAATCGTTTACTGTGTATGTAAAATATCATGTTTGTATGTCAAATCAGTACTAAGCTTAAGTTTTAAGAAAGGTTGAGTATGAATAGCTTTCCTAAGCTCCGCCAATAAAGCCGTTTGTTATTATTATTATTATTATTTCTTTAACTTTCTCAGCTCTTGATTGTTGGTGGCTGGATTACTTTCTTCGTCAAAAACCGGGGGTATGCCTTACCCCTTAGGTTAGACATTACGTTATGACCTTCTAATAATGTGGGCTGTACCGAATATGGCTACAGTTTGAAGTTGGTAAGGGTTAAGGTACCTGAGATTGCCTTTACATAAAATATGCGTCAAATTCTTAGACACGGCACCTGTGGAACCTATTATAACTGGTACTATGTGCGTACGCATTTGCCACATTCTGTTTATCTCAATAGACAAATCCTGGTACTTAGAAACTGTTCAGCTTCTTTGTCTTTCACGTTGTAATCTGATGGTACTGCAACATGAATTATAGTGCATAACTTACTTCTATGGTCTTTGATAACGATGTCGGTTTTTTGGCAGCAATTGTTCGGTCTGTTATTATAGGCTGATTCCAAAGAATGGTGACATAGTTGCAGTTACAACCTGCTGTGGTTCATGATCATACCAATGCTGTTTAACGCCAATATCGAAATCTTTGCAGATTGAGTGGTGCAAGATCTTGGCAACTCTGTCGTGTCGTGTAACGTATTCGCGCTGAGCGAGGATAGGGCATGAAGACATTATGTGAGATATGGTTTCATCGTTCTCTCTGCATATCCTACATTTGGGATCGTTGTTTCTTCCCAGTATCCGGTTTGAGTGGTAGTTGATATTTAAGGCTTGATCTTGTGCCGCTGTTATGAGACTTCTGTTTCACCCTTTACGTTTGCTCTTGTGAGCCATCTCACTGTGTCTTCTTTGCTGAGGTTATGGTGTTGAAGTACTCGGGTAACATATTGTCCATGCAGGGCCTTCCCTTGCCATTTCTCCCTCAGTGCCGACTGGATACATATTTTGTAGGTCACCTTTCTTTTCTGCAAGTCTGGCCCTAAGGATTCCCGTATAGATAACTGGCGACGGAATTTTGTTGCGTTTGTATAAGGGACTTAGTTACTGGCAGAGACAGATCCTAATTTCGGGCAATCATCATCATTCTGTCTGGGCTGTTTTCACAGTAGTCGCTTATACTGAGTATTTGCTGACTTGTAGGCTGCCTCCACTTGCTTGTAGTCCCCTGCCTCCATCTTTCCTTGAAACGTAAAGCCTGTCGGTGTCGACGCGAGGATTGTAGCATGCCATATAATGTTAGCAGTTTACGCGTTTTTCGGTCGATTGCTTTTATTTCTTCCAATTGCCAATCGATTACGCACAAAACTATAAACAGGACTGGCAATGCAAATTGACCTAGCGCGCGGATCTTATTTCTGCTGTACAGATGACTATTCAGTAGCAGCCTGAGTCTTCTAACGTATTCCTTCTTGACCTTCTGTTGATTAGGTTATGATTTGTCCGTTCTCCTTCGTCAATACCTAAGTATTTATAAGTATCAGCATCTTCAATTTGATAGAACTGTGTCCTTCCATGTGGTTCTTCCTTTGCAGCTTTCCTTTTCTGAATATAGCCTGCGCGCACTATCCAGCCCAAACTCCATATGGATATCATCGCTGAATCTTCTAACTGTGTTTGATTTGTTTTTCTAGATCTGTCTCATTTTTTCCAATCAGTTTTCAGATCATCCATATAGAGAAGGTGGTTGACTTTGGAACCATTTAAAATGTAGCCAGCTCTCATTCTATTCAGTTCAGCAGACAAAGGAATGAGTGAGATACAGAAAAGAAGAGGTGACAGGGCGTCCCCTTGGAAGATGCCTCTTCTGATATTAATTTTGATGTGACGATCTCAGTATTTTGACCTTTTAGATGAACCGTGGTACTCCAAGAAATCATCATTCGTTTGCAAAGCTCAATGATTTTGTCGTTCACACCGACAAGATGCATCCATGAGTGGGGAACTGAATCAAAAGCTTTCTTGTAGTCAATCCAGGCTAAAGTTAGATTTCGTTTACGTCTTCTGCAGTCGTCTAAGATATACTTTGAAAGCATGAGTTGAGTCTTTACATCCCTTGGATCCTTTACAGCATCCCTTCTGTTCCGGCGGCAGAATGTTGTTCTGCTCGATGTGGGCATAGATTCTTTGGTAGAGAATTGAAGTAAAATTCTTATAGATTGATGGTAGGCATGTTATCGGTCTATAGTTTCTTTCCACAGCTGTGTCTTGGTATTTGGGTATCAGAGTGGTTTTTCCTGTGGCTAGCCAGCTAGGAAAGTATTCTGAGTTGATTACTTCATTGTATAGGCGAGCTAAATGTCGATGCGTTGCTTTCAGGGATTTGTACCAAAAATTGGGCACCATATCATGACGAGGAGCTTTCCAGTTGGCAGCTGATCAAAAACCTTCTGTGACTTCTATTTGGTCTATTTCGCACCATGTCATGCTGTAGTTGTTTTCGCTTTCAAACCTGCCTATCCATTCTGCTGTTTCGTAATGTGATGGTTGCTGTTCCCACAGAGCTTTCCAAAAATGCTGGACACGGTCCTTTGATGGAAGCTGTATCAGCTCTATTTTTTCTTGTGTTAGATTTCTATAGAAACCCTTAGTATCCGTTTCAAACCTCATATTTTCGGAATACTGTTGTTGCCGTTCTGTGTATCTTCGCAGTCTTTGTGCCTTTGCAGAGATCTTTGTTTGAACTTTCTTTCCTTGTCTTCAGGTCTTCTATGCTCTGGATTTTGTATGCTCTGACCAAACTGTTCATTTTGCAATTACGGACATTTGTTACACATCGCAGTTCCGAAAGCCAAGACAGGTCCTTCCTTAAGTTCTGGATGTTAGCTTTTAGCCTGTCTTTCCATCCCTTACCGTTGTTTGATTTTCTATTAGTGCTCGTTGTCGCTGGTCTTTTTATGATGGTTTCAGTTATTTTTCTTGCTGTGATATAAATAAGGGTATTCAAGTCAAAGAGGCTCAAACGGTGTTTATCCAAGAATCCTTCTAGGAATTCATTGTATTTCGTTATGTCTGCCTTCAATTTATGGTCCAACCTTAGCTTATTGAGTCATTATTATTATCATAATTATTATATTATTATAATAATAATAATTATTATTATTATAATTATTATTATTATAATAATAATAATATTATTATATATTATATTATTATTACTATTATTAAATTATTATTATTATTATTGATTATTATTATATAAATAGTAATTATTTATTATTAATTATAATAATTATTAATTATTATTATTAATTATTATTATTCATCTGATTCACAGGCTTCCCTGGGTTAAGAACGCTGGCACATCGGTTTTGAAACAAGATGCTGATGTTAAAAACATCTTGTTCTAGTTGCCGCCTAAAACTCTACCGGACTACACTGCATGTGTCCAATACGACCGACTTTTGCATGGGTATGTATAATTCAAACGGTAATCCTAGTTGTTGCAGTGATGTTTTTAATTTTTTAGGTATTTCTCCAGTTGCTCCGATCACAATGGGGATGATAACTACTGTTTCCATGTCCCACATTTGGCGGATTTCATCGCGCAGGGGTAGGTATTTATTGATTTTTTTCTAGGTTGGCTCCCAATGGCACAGCGAAATCTACTATGTATGTTTTGTTTTCATTTTTTAGAGTGAGCACGATATCCGGTATATTATTACTTATCGGTCTATCAGTTATAATTTTTCGATTCCAGTAGAGCCGTGTTTGTTCATCTTCGCACACAGCAGGCGGCTCGTATAAATAGTACGGCACTATTTCTGTCAATCCCATGTACTTTTCACGAAGGCTTTGGTGGATTATCTTTCCGACTCTGTTGTGCCTGTCTAGGTGGGATTTCGGTGCCAACATTGAGCAGCCAGCGATGATGTGGTCCAGGTATTCATCCTTTTCACCGCACACACGACATCTGATATATCTGTCGTTCCCGCATTATGTTTCTTTTATATACTTTAGTTGCGATGACCTGATCTTAGATAGCAGATATGAACCCTTCTGTCTCAGCAAACAGGTTTCCAGAGCGGAGGTAGGCTGTGGATGCGAAGGTATCGATCTTATCGCTCTCGAGTAGGGTGCGGTATTTACCATGAAGTGCCTTACTCTTCCATTGCTGCAGTTGTTGCTCGGGTATGAGTATGAGTAGCCTTATTGTCCGCCCTTATGATAGCGTGGTGAATCTCACTGGACGCAGCCCTGGCGAGGAAGTAGTTCCTAAGGTTTGTTACTTGCCTGTTGTGGTTAATAACTAGATCAGGTATACCTCTTCCACCCAACTTTCTAGGCAAGTGGAACCTTTCCAATGATGAACGTGGATGATGTGCTCGAAATTTGCTGAACTCTTTTCTGGTTTTGATATTGAGGTTTTTGAGTTCTGTTGCTGTCCAGCGAATCACTCCAAAGCTATGTGGCATAGGTGTTAACTGCTTTTGCCATGTTCCTGGCAGACAGCTTAGTCTTCAGTATCGACCGGATTCTTTTAATGTAGGTGTCACTTACTGTCTGCTTTGCTGCTGTATGATCTAGACCTCTTGCTTGTAGATATCCAAGATATTTGTACCTTTCTCCCTCTTCCATTCCGGCGATGGTTTACCGCTCAGCAACTTCATATCCCGCGTGATGTACCCACTGGCCCTTCTCCATCCCGCTGGTCCTACATTTGTCCAGCCCAAATGACATTTTTATGTCGCGACTGAATCGGGTGACGCAAGTCAGAAGGTCGTCAAGGTGTTTTTTAGATTTGCATACAGCTTTAAATCATCCATGTACCAAAGGTGTCTAATATTCTTGTCTGAGTGTGGCAGTATATAACATTTGCGCTGCCTATTCAACATAGTTGTCAGGGGTCGCAGCGACAGACAGAACCATAGCGGACTTAATGCGTCTCCTTGGAATATTCCATTTTCTATTTTAATGGTACCGCATCTACACTTTTGGTTGGTGTTTAAGAGAATTCTGGTTTTCCACTGAGACATGGCGTAGTTCAGTAAATTCAGAACATCGGCCTCGACTTTATAAAGCTGCAGCACCTCGGATAGCCAGGAGTGAGGAACACTGTCAAACGCTTTTTGATAGTCTATATACGCTGTGTGCAAAGAGCCTTTTGAGCGTTTCGCGTGAGATGTGATGACCGTATCTATTATTAGTTGTTCTTTACACCCTCTGGATCCTTTTCGACTACCCCTTCTGCTCTTCGTCCAACAGGTTATTTCTTTCCAGGTGGCTGTATATCTTTTCCGATAGGATGGACGTGAATATTTTATGTATATTGTAGGAAGGCAGGTGATCGGCCTATATTTGGATGGCTCTTCTGAGGACACCTTCGTTTTTGGTAACAAATAAGTGATTCCACTGGTCATGAATGGTGGCAGTTCTTCAGGGTTGGACAGCAGATGAGTATAACCTTTGGCTAGTTGTTGATGAATGACCTTGAATTGTTTATACCAGAAATTTTGGATTGTATCCTGTCCAGGTGCCTTCCAATTCAAGGTCTTGTTTATAGCCTTGGTTACTTGGTCGGTTGTTACTTCCCATTCCAACATTGTCTGTAGGTCAGATGTAGATCTCTTCTCGTCAGACAGCCATCTGGTATTGTTGTGAATCACACGGTTTCCCCAGGTTGATTCCCAAAACGTTTTCATGGCCTCTGGTGTGGGGACCTTATTTTCTTGCAGGGTTTCAATCTCCTGATCTTCAGACTCTAAATTTTTATAAAAGCTCCTTTCACTCCTGCTAAACTGACTACTGTGTTGACGTCTTGTGTTGCTTTCCTTATACCGTCGGAGTTTTTTAGCCATAGCCTTGAGTTTTTGTTTAAGGTGATCCAGTATTTCTGTTGCTGTTGGATTTTCGAGGCTTTGTTCCCTTTCAAGAATGGCTTTGGCTTACTTAGTGACTGAGCTGCTGGGGTTCAAGCTTTGATTTTGTGTCAGAATTCCTATGTCCCGCCTGATACTATCGATTTTATTAGTAATTCGGCGCTGCCATCCTGGCGTGGCTGGGACATTTTTAACTTGAGTGTCCGTGGAGATATTCTGCTTGTTTACTGTTAGCACCGCTGCTGCTCCACTATAAATAAGGCTGTGCAGATTTTCGATGGGTATATCAGTTGTTTTTTGGAATCCAGAATTTTGTTGATTTCACCCAATATAGATTTTGTCTTGTTAATATAAATTATTTTGGGAAGTCTAGGTTTCATCATAGGGTCCATTCCATCATAAAGCAAATGAACCCTTTCGAATTCCAGCTCAGCAGCAGATGGTGGTCTGTTAGCTTCCTGCTGGGGCCGCTGGTTCATCGTCAGCATTGGGGAGATCAGCAGGTAAATTTATAGATAGTTCTATCGCAACTTCGCGCTTTATTTGTGTAATAATACCTGGTGATAGGCGTCTATTTATAAATATAGATCTTCGCTGGTCTATGATATTTTGTATAGTCTTATGACGAAGCATTGGGAATTTTTCAGTTACCAGTCTATGTAGTTCTCGGCTGTATGGAGTTTTGGCGGTTTCTAGTCGGGTTAATTGTAATAGCAGCGAACCACGAATGCATTGATTTCCCCTGTCCACATGGTTCTTTGCCTAACTGTGCCTTGTGACGTGGTGGGCATGGGCTCTGATGGTCCAGCAACACCGACATCTTGGCTTGGTACGTTTGGTGGTGGTGTACTCGACTGGGTTGGTAATCTGGTTGGTCCTTGTTCATTGCCGCGGTAGGTTGCAGGTAAATCTTCAAGACGGTTCCGACCCGGCTCCTGCTGCGCTGGCCCGCCTGAGTATCTCTTATTTCTCGTTTTAAAAGCATTTAAATATACACTCTCTAGGGGGTGCTAACCCATAGAGCGGTGGTGCTAGTTTTTGTCCACCCCGGGTATTTTATTTCCCCGGTACCCTCCATATCTGGAGAGCGTTTCCCAATTCGCACAGGGAGGCGCCCGATGGGAGACTAGCAACTCCACACGGGACAATTATTATTAATAATAATAATAATACAATAATAATAATAATGATAATATATAATAATAATAATAATAATAATAATAATTATAAATAATAATTATTATTATTAGTATTATGATTATTATTATTATAATATTATTTTATATATTATTATATTATTATTATTATTATTATTACTATTATTATTATTATTATACTTTATTTATTATTATTCTTATTATTATTATTTATTATTATTATTTATTTTTTTTATTCTTATTATTATTTTATTCTTATTAATTTTTATTATTATTCTTATTTCATTAATCATCTAACTGATTCACAGGCTTCTCTGGGTTAAGAACGCTGGCACATCGGTTTTGAAACAAGATGGCCCGTACGAGGATGGTTAGAAACATCTTGTCCTAAAACTCTACGGACTGCACTGCATGTGTCCAACACGACCGACTTTTGCATAGGTAAGTATAATTCAAACGGTAATCCTAGTTGTTGCAGTGATGTTTTTAATTTTTTAGGTATTTCTCCAGTTGCTCCGATCACAATGGGGATGATGACTACTGTTTCCATGTCCCACATTTGGCGGATTTCATCGCTCAGGGGTAGGTATTTATTGATTTTTTCTCCATGTGTCTTTTCTAGGTTGGCTCCCAATGGCACAGCGAAATCTACTATATATGCTTTGTTTTCATTTTTTAGAGTGAGCACGATATCCGGTATATTATTACTTATCGGTCTATCGGTTATAATTTTTCGATTCCAGTAGAGCCGGGTTTGTTCATCTTCGCACACAGCAGGCGGCTCGTATAAATAGTACGGCACTATTTCTGTCAATCCCATGTACTTTTCACGAAGGCTTTGGTGGATTATCTTTCCGACTCTGTTGTGCCTGTCTAGGTAGGATTTCAGTGCCAACATTGAGCAACCAGCGATGATGTGATCCAGGTATTCATCTTTTTCACCGCACACACGACATCTGATATTGTCTTGTCGTTACCGCATTATGTTTCTTTTATATACTTTAGTTGCGATGACCTGATCTTGGATTGGGGATATGAACCCTTCTGTCTCAGCAAACAGGTTACCAGAGCGGAGGTAGGCCGTGGACGCGAAGGTATCGATGTTATCGTTCTCGAGTAGGGTGCGGTATTTACCATGGAGTGCCTTACTCTTCCATTGTTGCAGTTGTTGCTCGGGCATGAGCTGGTCCACGCTGAGGCTAAAGTTTTGGTCTGCCAGTCTTAAAGGAGTAGCCTTATTGTCCGCCCTTATGATAGCGTGGTGAATCTCACAGGACGCAGCCCTGGCGAGGAAGTAGTTCCTAAGGTTTGTTACTTGCCTGTTGTGGTTAATAACTAGATCGGGTATACCTCTTCCACCCAACTTTCTAGGCAAGTGGAACCTTTCCAATGATGAACGTGGATGATGTGCTCGAAATTTGCTGAACTCTTTTCTGGTTTGGATATTGAGGTTTTTGAGTTCTGTGTCTGTCCAGTGAATCACTCCAAAGCTATAAGAAACTGCAGATGTAGCATAGGTGTTAACTGCTTTTGCCATGTTCCTGGCAGACAGCTTAGTCTTCAGTATCGACCGGACTCTTTTAATGTAGGTGTCACTTACTGTCTGCTTTGCTGCTGTATGATCTAGACCTCTTGCTTGCAGATATTCAAGATATTTGTACCTTTCTCCCTCTTCCATTCCGGCGATGGTTTGCCGCTCAGCAACTTCATATCCCGCGTGATGTACCCACTGGCTCTTCTCCATCCCGCTGGTCCTACATTTGTCCTGCCCAAATGACATTTTATGTCGCGACTGAATCAGGTGACACAACTCAGAAGGTAGTAAAGGTGTTTTTTAGGCTTTGCATACAGCTTTGAATCATCCATGTACCAAAGGTGGCTAATATTCTTGTCTGAGTGTGGCAGTATATAACCTTTGCGCTGCCTATTCAACATAGTTGTCAGGGGTCGCAGCGACAGACAGAACCATAGCGGACTTAATGCGTCCCCTTGGAATATTCCATTTTCTATTTTAATGGTACCTGCATCTACACTTTTTTGATTGGTGTTTAAGACAATTCTGGTTTTCCACTGAGACATGGCGTAGTTCAGTAAATTCAGTACATGGGCCTCGACTTTATAAAGCTGCAACACCTCGGGTAGCCAGGAGTGAGGAACACTGTCAAACGCTTTTTGATAGTCTATATATGCTGTGTGCCTTGTGAGCGTTTCGCGTGAGATGTGATGACCGTATCTATTATTAATTGTTCTTTACACCCTCTGGATCCTTTTCGACAACCCTATTATATTATTATTATTATTTTATTATTATTATTATTATTATAATATTATTTATTAATATTATTTTTTTTTGACGCCTTCAACTTCTATGGTTATTAGCCGTATTCAATAATATATAAATATATATAAATCTATAGTATATATCTCTCTTACATGTCTAAGTGGTAAATGTCGCATTTTTAAAAAACTAAATATGCAAATTCCAGATATTAATCGAAAAGGATATACTATTGTCATTTACTTTCAGATTCTATTAGCAACAAAAGATAATCTGGGAAATGTTACACGACTAAATTTGTCAGGCATATATTCATTAATATTTATTTTTTTTTGTGGTCATTATCTGCACTTCACGATCTTGTCTGCGTTCACGTAAGTATTTCGATTTATACAAATTCTATTGCTACATTTCTTTTAGTTCCAGATGACAAACTAAGATAAGGTAGGTATGATGCAAAATCATCGTTACATAAGATTATTTAATCTCAGTTGAGAATAAGATACACAAAAATTAGAATGGTTCATTTCCAAAAAGTTTATTAGGTCAGATCTTCCAATAGAAACCAGACACTTTTAAGAATGATATGACGTTTTTCAGTTTTCTGGTTGTGTGAGACTCTCTGTCAGGTTATCAAATGGTCCATAGATCACTCGATATTGGGACAATATCGGACATGTGCAGATAATGTGGCGTACAGTGAGTGAAGAGTTACATCCAGTGCACAAGGGCGGATCTGTTCCGAGCAAAAGATGTGCATGTGTAAGACGTGTGTGGTCAAACCGTAAGGTGTATGCGCACCCATTCATCTCGTGGCAGTCTGATAGGATGATGGCCAATCCTACACTAGGTTTTATCTGTCTTAAGTGGGTATCAGTGTTACCCCATGTAATTTGCCAGTGTCGCTGTATACGGTTTATGAGGTAGTTTTTATGATCAGACATTTTTATTTCAGGGATGTCGATGTTTTGTTGCGCTGCTGCTGCTTTCGCTGCCATATCAGCAGCTTCATTCCCCTGTATACCAACGTGTCCTGGCAACCACAGAAATTTTACGTTCACCCCTTTATTTAAGAGATGTTTGACGTTTCAAGACACATCACAGTTAAGGAATCTCGAGATGCATAGTTCATTAGGCCTTGAAGTGCTGAGAGCGAGTCACTAGCTATAATAGCTGTTGTTAGTTATTCGACATGTCACAATATCGTAGGGCCTGCCAAATAGCATATTGTTCAGCAGTAAATATGGATGCTATTGGTGATAGTGTCCATTGATGTGTAGTTTGATCGACTACTATAGCACAGCCGACACCACTGTCAGTTCGCGATCCATCTGTATAGATAACTGTTGCTGCCGGATATCTAGAAACGATTTCCATAAAACGGCTTTATGAGTTCAGATGGATGGTCATTCTTAGATAGTGCAGTCAGCTCGAGATTCACATTTATTTTGGGTGACAGCCATGGAGGAGATTCTCTGTGTTTAACATTATAGATAGGGTTACATGATATACCAATTTCCTCGGCATATTCTTTAACTCGGACTCTGAGAGGTCTTGTTATTGTGGGGCGACAGATGTAGCTCTCATCCGTACTGAAAATGATAGAAAAGTTTCTATGGAATGGTCGTGTTTGAATCTGTGCAGAATACGATAGTGCAAGTTTTTTACGTCTAATGGATAGAGGTTCAACTCCGGATTCGCAATAGAGGCTAGCTGCTGGAGTTGTACGAAATGCTCCAAGGCAGAGACGTAATCCTTGGTTGTGAACTGTATCAAGTTTTTTAAGTAGTGACGGTCTTGCAGATGAGTAAACAATGCTACCGTAGTCAAGCTTAGATAGAATGATGCTCTTGTATATCCGCATCAGCATCTCAGCTTCTGCTCCGAATCGTGTTGACGACAGGCATTTTATTAGGTTCAGGGCTCTCTTGCACCTGTTAGAGATCCTCAATGTGATCTCTCCATGTCAGTTTACTGTCGAGTGTTAGGCCTAGGGATTTTACAGAAGACACACAGGGTATGCGTTCATTGTTGAGACAGAGGCGAGGATCATAGTGTGGTCGTCTAAGCCTACAGAAATGGATACATCGTGTTTTTATCCGTGATAGGGTCAATCCCTTGTTCTTAGCATTCTGTAAGATGGTATCAATAGCAGGTTGTAGAAGTCGAGTAGTTTCACCAACAGTTTTTCCTGAAGTTAAAATGCATAAGTCATCAACATATAAGCATTGGTTTATAGCAGGATTGACATTTTCAGTGATTGAGTTTATTGCTATCGCAAAAAGAGTGCAGCTGAGGGTTGATCCCTGTGGGATACCATTTTCTATGATGCGTGTTGTGGAAAAGGTATTTCCTATTCGTACTTGGAGGAGACGATCTGTCAAAAATGATGATATAAGTATCGGTAGATTCCTCTAATCGCTGGGGATGTAACTGTTTGAGGATATCATATCTCCACGTCATATCATAGGCTTTTTCTACATCAAACATCACAGCCACAGTATGCTGTCTGTTTTTGAAGCCATTTTGTATCAAGTCCTCAACGTAGACTAGTCGGTCCAATGTGGATCTAAATCTCCTGAATCCTGCTTGGTGTCCTACAAGCAGTTCATCATTTTCCAAAATCCACATTAAACGTTCACAAATCATCCTTTCCAGTATCTTACCCAGACAGCAGGTTAAGCTTATAGGTCTATAACTGGAAGTCACCAGGGGATCCTTACCATCTTTCAAAATTGGTACAATTGTGGCAAGTTTCCAACATGTAGGATATACACCATTTACCCATATCTCATTGTAGATGTTCAGCAGGATGACTTTGAATTTCTGTGGTAGATGTACGATCATTTCATAATTAATCTTATCTGGACCTGGAGCTGATCTGGAGACATATTGAAGTACTGCCTCTAATTCATGCATTTCAAAGGATACATTATAATTGAGACAATTATTTGTGGAAAAATCTAAATGGATCTCTCGTTGCATTTTCTGGGCTCTAAAGGTCTCATAGTTTTTATTTGTCTTAGTGATCCATTACCCTTGATCGAGCGAACTTTATTCCATACCTCACTTGATGGGGACTCGGATGTTATGCTGGATGCATAATCTTTCCACGACTGCCTTTGATTTTCCAACATTAGGCGTCGAGACCTAGCTCTGGCCCGCTTAAAGGAAATCAAATTTGCCGTGCCTTCTGAATGTGTTTAGCATATTTTTCTTCATTTTGATTCAGCAATTTCACTATTCCACCAGGGTAGTGTAAGTCTACTTGGGATACCTCTACTGAGTGGGATACTAGTAAGAGCCGCTTCATTTATAACGTTTGTTATAAACTCTACCGATACACTGCTGTCCTGAGAGAGTTACAAGGAGGAAAATTGCTGTTCATATGTATGCCAATCTGCTTTTGGCATGATCCAGTATTGAGGAATTTGTGTATTGGCTTTGTGTGTATCGAGGGTCACCTTGCATGGAAAATGGTCACTGTTATGAAGACCATATAAGACAGACCAGAGGACACGTTATTATTATTATTATAATAATAATAATAATAATAATTAATATTATTTATTATAATTATTATATTTATTATATTATTATTATTAATAATATTATTATATTATATTATTTATAATAATAATTATTATTATATTATTATTATTATTATTATGTGTCATGGCGTCGTTCGCGGCAGACGTGTATTCCAGTGCTCCGTCTACTGCATATTTACAGTAAATAGTGTTTAAAATTGAATCCTTCATCAGGACTTGTGTTGTTGATAGATCTGTTGAGTTGTTGTGCATTATATCCTGACATAATATACCAGTATTGCAGCTAAATTTGAAATTAGCTATCCAGTGTGGTGATTGTTTACATCATATGTCGCGATATGACTCCTGTCTGACAGCTATGGAGGACAACACCGGCTCTGGATGTATTCGATGCTCAAACGAGGTGATATCTAAAGGTATCAAGTGTTCTAAGTGTGGAAAGACATCTCACAAAAGTTGTTTGGACGTTTTGATTAAAAATCGTCATCCAATTGAAATAGTTGATAGCAATATCTGCATCTGTTGTGCACCTCATGCACCAAAACTCAGCACTTCCACACCTGCTGTCACCATGAATAACACAGAGGATACCCCCGTACTTAATTCAGGAGATGAAAAACTCACTGTTATGCAATTCATAATTAATAACAAAGATGCGTTGATGGAACAACAATCCTTAACCATCCACCAGCAAAATGTTTTGATCCAGCAACAAAATACGATCATAACAGCACTCAATGATCAGTTATTGTCTTTCAAACAGTTCATCCCACCAAGCAATTTGTATACTGCAGCAACAGTGCATCCTGCATCGTCGCATAAAACAGAACCGGCAGTCCAGTCAAATGCAGAGTATGTCCATTCCACTCCATCTGACAGAAGTATATCTGCCATCTCCGTTCGGAACGTAGAACAGAACGTGCCACTAGCGACATCTACTGCTCGTGCAACTAAGCCAGCTACACCGACGACGAGTGTTGGACCAGTGGCGGTACCACCAGCTTCACTCTGCTCCCGGGATGAACGTGCAAGGGTCGAGAACAAGGCTCAGCAGGACCTTACCCAGGAGTATGACGATTTCCAGACGCAACGCTCTGAGCGCAGGCGGATTCACAGGAAAAGTCTACTGGTGGGCAGTGCAGCAGGCTCAGGCTGTCCTTTGAAAGCTTCTAACCCACCAGTGCGAAACAGAACCTACCATTTGTCTAGAATGGACCCCAATACAAGTGCTGCTGAGCTTTCCAACTATATAAAGCACTACGCACCGTCAGCTTTGGTAGAATCATTAAGTGTAAAACACCCTACACACTATGCCTCATTTAACGTGACTGTAGCCGAGTGCGAGGCAGATTCAATTTTCAAAGGTGACATATGGCCTTCTGGGGCCATAATTAATCGCTTCTTTCATCAATCCAACCGCAGCATCACCAGAGAGTGAGCCTCCAAGCAGTGCCGTTCAGTGTAGTGCAAAATACTCGATTGTACACTTAAATATTCAAGGTCTGGCTAATAAGCTAGATGAACTAAACTCTTCTTACAAAACCAAATATGCGACTTTCTTTGTATCTCAGAACACTGGCTAAAGCATTAACAGCTTGTTTGCAACTAAAATTAATAATTTCTCACTGGCATCTTCATACTGCCGCCAGAATAGACAGCATGGGAGTGTTGCGATGCTCGCCCGTAATGGTATACTTGCGAAGCAGGTTGATCTAACTGCATGTGTTCAACCTTTTCATGCTGAGCTCTGTGGAATAGGTATAGGGAATACTATAATT
>CAVLJG010000001.1:53757554-53850980 GCA_963669975.1 Acanthoscelides obtectus | reverse complement strand
AAATTGTATATGGGCCTGTTTGGTTGACTTGACAGATTTAATTTTTTTGTTATTTTAGTATTGTAGCTAGCTCAAAGGGACTACCTTGAGCCGAATATAATCCTTTATGAAATGATGGAAGCATTGCGTGGAAAGTGCCTGGCTGCCTGTTTTGCTTATTAATAAAAATAGAATGTAATCCTGTTGTCCATCTCACATTCCCATAACTCATTTTGCCAGATGACCCACTCGTGGAAACTTCACCATTAGACTACTAACTTAGTAGCTGCAGAGGCTGAGCAGTGGACGCACCGGCAGAGTTATTACGTAAAAAACCTATAAAAGAAAAAAAAAAACGACAAATTGTCATCTTGCTGCCTAGATAGTTCCTAGTGTGCAAATAGTACCTACATTCTGCGTTTGCTCGCTATGAGCGTCATCAAAAGCATCCATTTATGGAGGATGACTCAACAGACACGACACGCTCAATGATCATGCTGCAAGCTGCAAGTCAGTTCCTCATGATGCTTTTTTGGTTGCAGAATGCCGAGATGGTCTGTAGAGACTCTAAGAAGATGTGTGGTTGAGTATCAGAGTAGCAGGGTCGCATCTAGTTGATTATGTGTATGGTCTGCATGTGTATAAAATCAGTGATAATTGCTATGTGCGAAAATTATTACTGAATATGTTGCAAATGAATATATCTGTTAGCTAGTGGCCAGACGGGTTATTTTGTGTTGTCCTTTCTGAAGAGAGATTATGTTCAAACTTATACATACGTTTTCCCTATTTTTCTTGCGTTTTCAAAAGCCACATCACCTACAAAAACAATTTTCGCACTGCCTCACATCCAGACGCTGATTTGTAATTTTCTACTTGACATCGTCTATTTCTATAAGATGTAATGACTGGAAATAAAAATCAATTTGGAATGTTATAACTTTTTTGCATTCATAATATTGTGTACCAATTTTCTCACCTGTTGTTTTCATAAACTTCACTAACCAGGGATTTTGTTTCTTATCGCTCTCTTTTGAAATTCAGCAAATTTTGCATATTTGATTTCCAGGTTGAATAAGAAAAAGCGAGTGCGCACTAATTTTGCTTTGCATACATTTCAAGTGAGTGTACTTGAGGCAAGAAACCAATGGAATTATCATCAACACAGATAATTAGCACACAAATCCTCACTATGCACATATGCACTGCCGTTTCCCTTCCAGCTATAGTATACAACTGTATAATTTCAAGACAGATTCTTAAACAATGTTCTTTCTTCTCTTTTCATCAGTTTAATTAGAAACGTTCTTAGCTCCACTGGCGACTTTCAATACCATGCCTGTAAGATTTTGTTATGTTGTCAAAGACTATTCACTTCTTTCATGCTTACCCTTAACTACCTTGTAGTGCTTTTGTAATAAAATTGGTCCTACCTAAAAATGTTGCATGAAGCTGTGAACTTCTGAAACTCAAGCGCTCTACTATACATTCTCGTTAGGTTAGCTTCAAGGAAAAGCAAAAGTTAGGTCCAACAAAAAAGCAATATCTTTATTAGTCAGTAGCGCCAATGCAGATGCGGATTCAACATTAGAACAACTCATACTAGAAAAATGTCTGATTGACATTGTGATACATACAGGGTGTCCCAAATGTGCGATGACGGAGTTTTACTCCTAAACAAAAAACTGTTAAAAAATACCTACTTATGGATTATTATATGTGATATGTGGAGACACATTTCTAAAATATTCACAATTATACAGGGTGTCTCAATTTTGACCGACATATCATAATTGTTTTTCTAATGAAATCCGTTTTATTACATATTCGGATAGCCCCTTTTAAAAACAAAAGATTGGTATAACATGGGTTTGTTGAGCTATTGGTTATTTTATCTAAAAAACATCTACAGTGCGTACCTACTATACCTTAATAGTTGGATTTTGTGTCAAAAAGAATTATGTGCTCAATTTTAAGCTTATCTATTCACTTTTAAAATGTCACAAATGTCACAGAGTGGTCAAAACAGCAAAATGTACTTTACTCGTGAAAATTGGACTGTATTATAAACAAGACCACTTTTTGATTCCAACATGGTGCGTTTGTACAGAGAAAACAGGTCAACTTTCATGTATTTTGATTTATGTTATATGTGTACATCTGACAATCAGTTATCCCCAAAGCCAATGGGAATGCGGCAAATATTAAGTCGATTTTCTAGCTGTTAAATTTGGCAGCAGATATGGACATTTGTTAATGCATGGCAATCTCGAATTTAAGTTCAATATACTGTTATCATTACATACCTGTTGAATAGTGTGGATTTGTCTGTATTTTGCAAAAAAATAGAATATAAAATACATTCCATTCAATTCCTCATCTTCCTTTACATCATAATAGTAATCATTTATTAATTTACGGGTTAATGAATTTCTTCAAAGCAATAAAAACATTGTCCTCTCCATCCTAAAACACAGATAATATGTGTAAGTCGTGTCAATCCCTACATCTCCGTGATGCATAATGCAATTACTATGGACATAGACAAAAAAATATGAAAAATGTCTCACAAATAATGTCTTTTAAGTCCAAAAATCATAAAAACTATTCATGTTTATTGTTTGATTGCCTTTTTCACTGGTGGGGTTATCTATCTGTCACTCGCAGGGTTGCCAAGTCTAACGACGATCACGTCCCGTGGTGAAGGGTGCGAGATGAATCTTTTACATTTGCTGGTTTTGAATTTAAAGTAGGAATACAAACATAGTACTAATGATAGTTGGAGCTAGACTGATACCACTTCTTGAAGAATATTTGAAAAATGTGAACACTGTCATGGTCTGTTGTCAAATTGCAAATGAAGTATCTGAAAATTCTTACATACAGTGGACCTTCGTCATAGCTTACTATCCTGATTATGATCATTTTTAGCAGATGTGTTGTATCATCAAATTGATGAACAAATATAAGAAAGCTCTTATATACCTACATACAGAGGATTTTTCATGTAAATTTACTAGGTATCATGTTCGATCCGGAATGGGAAAGATCTCCTATTTATGAAAATATTTTTGGTATCATCTAACCGTTGCAATCAGTGCACAAAAACTGTGACATGATTTGTAGCATAACCCGCTGCCCTATCAATACAAATATAACATACAGGTCGCCTAGCCGTGGGGATGCAGTGGTCGGGATGAATATCACGGCAGCAACTGATGATTTGGGCATGTCTGTTAACAACGTATGAGTGAAACTTGGTAACTTCACAAATTTGAAGATTTTGTACAATTTCTTTGAAAATGATGAAAGATATGTCTGATTTGGCAGGGTAATGTCGCAGCCAAATGGCAGTCACTCTTTCTGACACAGTCCGGATCGAAAGATGACGATACTCGTGAAATGTATTGATACTTCTAAATATAGGATCCTATCGAACATCCTTACTGTCAAGATGTATAACCCGAGGTACCGACGGAGCTATTTTGCGGCGTCATGGAATTAATTTTAAATTTTCATTTGCATTTCCAAGTGTTGTGCAACGATTTTGGGAAAAATTACACGAATACTCTTATAAAGCATAGTAGAGTATATTTCAACAGTTGGCGGAGCTTATTCCACTGGGACCAGGGGGGTGAAACGGGATATTAATGCACAATCTGGCAACCATGTCGCACCCTCACAAAATGGCCGCTGACAACCACACAAGTCACCGTGTTGTCATTAAATAGCATGGAATTAAACCTTCTTCAGAGTATATGTTTTGTGACTGGGACCAAGGGTTGAAAGATCCCACACATGTGTCACTCGATGAGTCTTGATAAGCAATAATCAACTGTATTCAAATAATGTCTAATATAAATATAACCTAGAATGTGTACTCGTGAAAAAAGAAAAATATGGCAAATTTGTAGTTTTTTTGCAGGTTTTAGGTTTGCTGGTAGCTTTAAGGCATATATTTGGGAATTTCTTAATCGCTGTGAATATAGTGTGGATGTTTGTTCAGTTCCTGAACAATGAAAAATATTCAACTTTATGGATGTATGGATATCAAAAAACCTGAATAGTTTTGTGGGAATATCAATCTAAGGTGCCATAATGGTTCTGATGAACGGCAAGTAAATGAATGAATGTTTGGAAACGAGCCATATCTTTGGTAGAGCCTGTCATCAAGTAGGTGCTTAATGGCTATCTGCAAGAGGTTTATAGGACACAACACCCAGTTGAATCAGTAAAATCGCATATAAATTGAAGAAAATAATATAAAGATGAATAAAAAATCAACAATAGTAATTAAAACATGAATTTAATTCAAAAATCAAACATTTCTTTAAATTTTGACTGAATTATATGTAATTTCTTAATATTCAATAAGCTGGTGATGTTTCAATGACAAGCTGTCATCTCATACTTTGACAGTATTTTGATTTCAACATTTCCTAGCTATTGGTTGCTTAAATTTGTTGATTGGAACTTGAAGCTCATTCGTTGTATTTGACGGAGTGTTACCCTATAGATGGAGAATAACGGACTGTTGATTTGACAACCTTGGTGAAATCGTCCCTTATGTTACTATTTATGAAAATGTGTTTCCTAGTACTACTAATATTTAGCTTCTGCTGGTTACATACCTGTTTGAATGTCGTCTACCTCCGCACTAATTAACGCGGAAACTTCCATGCTTCAATACAAGGATTATACATATTTTGTTAAGACGACGCTTTGTAACATAGACGTGCTTTGATGAATATGCTAATAATGCGTTTTGTAAGAACGCAGATTAAATATTACAACTTCCAGACATATCTAACGAAAAGCCCATTCACATTATTTGTCATTCTTACCACCTAGGTATAAGTCGATTTTAGTATATTAAAACTTTTTTGTTTTTACTTCCTACGCTACAGGCGAAGAAGTTTTGTAATCACGAAAAATTTCGCAAATGAGATCACACGAAAAATCATATCACTAATTTCTATTATTCTATTATAACTTACAAAGTACTACTCGGATATAAATAAAATTTCCACCCAAGGTTACTGCTATGTCAACGTCGAAAAAGCTTTGTAGTATTTGAAAATTGGTCGAGTGGCCGGAGCTAAGCACAGAAAAAGGGGAAAAATAAGAATCGCTCAAACTTCGTTATCTGATGTTTCAGAGGCTCCTCAATATTTTCAGAAAAAGATTTGTATGGGTTAAGAATTGGTGGTTGCCGGGGAGGTATATTTCAATTTTTTGATGTAAGTATATTCAATGATTTTCATACCAATATGAATGACCAGAATTATGTTGATAAAAAGTTCCTCCATTTTCCTGAGACAACGTAGAAAACCATCTAGGACAGGGTTGTCCAACATACGGCCAACGAACTCCCTTCTTGCGGCCCGCTTCACGGGTCATGTATACATAACATGTATAAATTACTCTCAAATACCGAATATGCATATACCTATTAAAACTCAGTAATAATGTTGTATAGAAAGATTTTATAATACGGCCCTTCAAACTGCATTTTTTTGAAGTGGCCCTTGGGCCACATTAAGTTGGACAGCCCTGATCTAGGGCATTCTTTCGTGATGTCCATTTTAATGATACTGACTCCACGGCATCGAGATTAACGTTTGCTTTACCATATAAACGTACCGATATTGAAGCTTCTTGTGCCAAGTTTTCACATAAAAGCGTGTTATGATTTAACTGCAGGAGGAAAAAAGGGTATGACATGCTTTTATGTGAATGCTTGAAACAAAGGTGCTCCAAGAACAGATATAAAATGACATATTTCCCATTAGAAAAATTATTTCTGAAATTTTGTTTGTTTTATTATAGCTTAATAAAAGCTTGTTTTATAAATGTGTTTTCTTTCTTTTACTTAACATATTTATAATATTTTTAGTACATAACATAGGTAATGACTTTGTTTAAAAACATATTTGAGTAAAATTATTTTGAAAAGGTATTCTAGTTTTTTTATTAGATTATGAGATCCAAACAACCTTTTGTCGCACACTTTCCAATAAATACAAAGGGATGTGACTTACCAGACTGTTGCTTCTATATGTTTATTGACCAATACAAGCGATTTTACAGATGTAGAAATGGGCTGGTGAGTCATATCCCTTTTTATACAGGGTGTGCCAGAAATAATATGGCAGAGTGACATGGGAGGTAGATTGGTTTCAGATTAATCAGATAAAATCAGTCTTACCTTAGTAAAAGTTTTCTGGTTTTCGAGATATTGCCACTTTTAAGTTTTTTTAAAAAATCACTACTTTTTGCTTCTTTTTTGCCTGTTATGACTATAAAGATCTTCCAACTTATGATTTTTTTCCTGGGCTACCATTAATCCAAAGTCTGCCTGTAAATACTCATAGCCTCACAGCGACACAGAACGTGCACCGAGGTCTCTACCTCTACCCCGCAGCGCTCACACAAGGGATCCTCAGCCACCCCCATCACGTGCAGGTGGCGCCTTGGGCTGGCTCTCTCCAAAATAAGCAAAAGCGTTCCCGTGCCTGACGGAGAGTCCTGAAGATGCTTCTCCATTTGTGAGAGTGTTGTCTTGCAAACCTCTTCTCCATTTTCCTTCTAACTCTTTGCGCGGGCACCCCTAAAGCTGGCTCAGGACCAACGAGCTTGTGGCTGATCCTGCTTTTGCAAGCGCGTCCACCGTATCGTTGTCCTTTATCTCAGCGTGCCCCGGTACCAACAGTAACGATACCAGATGCCTCACTGCTAGATAATCCAGAGCCTCCCTGCATCTAATACAAGGCTCGAAGTAATCTTACAGGCACTAAGTGCCCTTCATTGCAGCCTGGCTGTCGGAGAAGATTGTTATTATTCTAGTAGGCCCTCCCCACTCCAAAATGTGGGATACACAAGCCAGAATCGTAAAGATTTCCGCCTGGGAAATAATGGTGTATCCACCAAGAGGCAGAGTTAGCCTAGTTCTAGGCTCAAAGATTCCGCCTCCAGAGACCTTCCGGCTACAGGAATTCAACTCCGCCCTTGTTGGATACTCCAAATTGAACTTGAGGTTGAACCGATATTTAGGAGTGATCAGAGCACCCCTGCTCAGAAGGGCATTCCTCCCTTTGCAGTTCGACTAAGATGGCAGTGTGACGCTTGACGGGATTCAAGAAGGCCCAGCTGTCCTGACTCCACAGACGATGTGCGACTGCTGTCGCTGCTCCGCGGATCACTAGATCCAACGGTGAGAGATCCAGCAGAGCTTCCAGTGCACTCAATGGCGTTGTCCGCACTGCGCTTGTAATACAAGCCAAACGCTGGGCTTTATTGCAAGGTCACCAAACCAGAGAACCGTACAAAAGAGATGGACGTACTATCGCCGTGTAGAGCCAGTGTGCCACTTTGGGTTTAAGCCCCCACCTCACTCCGACAACAGGTCTGCAAGCCCACATTGAATTGCGAGCGTTGTCCACCTTGTATCCAACATGCTCTCTTCAGTTTAGTGTACAGTCCAGGATAATTCTTAGATATTTTACTGATTGGGATAGAAGTAGTCTAGTTCCAAAGAAGGTCGGCAAGACAAGCGCATCAAGACTTCTTCTCCTCGTGAATAGGATCAGTTCGGCCTTTCCAGCGTTGACAGAAAGATCGACCTCCCTACACCACGATTTCGCAGTGCTCAAAGCGCCCTGCATAATGTCAGAGACGACGCACCACAGTAGGGGTGACAAAACTCCCGCCATGTGGACAGCCCCGATGCTGCAGCATACTTTAGTCAGCATAACTGTTGCTACCCAACCCTCCAGAGTGGATAGGACCCAATCTAGTAGGATTGATCCAGCCCCGTGCCTAACCAACGCATGCCTGATAGAGTCGGTTGTAATACAATTAAATGCACCTTCAATGTCCAAAAAGCCCACGAATGCCACTTTTCGCTAATCTAGAGTCTTCTCCATTCTACCGACCAGATTATGTAAGGCCAAATCAGTCGATTTTCCAGCTTGGTATTAAAACTAATTGAAATGCATGACACACCTCCAGGGGATCATCCCTAAAAAATTTGTCAACTATCATTTCCAATGTTTTGAGCACAAAAGGGTAGTCTGACAAAAATCTTTCGGGCAAGTATATCTAGCTCTGCCCGACTCAGCAATAAATACCACTTTAGCCTGCCGACGGGTTCAAGGTGCGAAGCCCGTGTTCACACGTGCTCGACACACCTTCAACAGGTAAGGAACAACCGAATCCCGCATGTGCTGTAATGTGGCCAATACGCCATCCAGACCCGGACTTTTGTATGGACCAAACGAATCGATAGCCCATGCCATCCTATCCATGCGCCAGTCCTCCCCTGAGTGCCTGCGCAACGGCATGAATATGTAATTGATTGCGCTACTGTGGAACCGGGAAAGTGCGTATCCATCACAAGCCTCAGAGTACGTACCTCGGAAGTAGTATTACCTCCCAAGGGATCAGACAGAGATTCCAAGCTCGTTTTTGGTATCTTTGCATAGGATTCAGAGTACTCTAGCTGTAGCAGGAATGTCATTAATAGAGTTCCTCCAGGATTCTCTGGAGCCCTTCTAATCTCATTTTTGTATTCCTGCAACGCCTTCTTGCATTCTTTCCATTGGGGAGAGCATCTCCTGTGTCTAACTCTACCTAGATGTTTTTGCACAGCTCCTATCATCTAGCTCCTTGCACCAGAAGGTATAATATATAGGTATACCTTGAACTTTGCGTAACAGGGAGCTTTCTCCATACGAAGCTGTCAAGTCCCTGCTGAGAACCTTCTCAGCTGCTTCTATATCAGTGCCACTACAAAAGCTGTATGGAGACCGTCCAAACTTACTATCAAATTCTGCCCTAAAGGACGCCCAATTAGTATGCCTAGGATTCCGAGCGTATTTATGTGGAATCTCTCCATCAGCCTTAAACAATATATACCTGTGATCTGACAAAGAGGGTGTTAGGGGAACTTTCCAGTCCCTAATCTGCTGACCTAAAAAGCATATAGCCCGGCAAACTGAGCCCGTTTACCAAACCACGACATGGCGGCCTCGAGAGATCTCCTGAGTGAGAGCCCTCGACGTCGCTATGCAGTGCTGTAAGTTAATTTGAATAAAATTAAGACTTACCTTCCCAGAGACCGGTATATATGCCCTATTCGGGCGTACGACCGTCACCGCCCCAGTCGTCCCTGTCGCCCTCATCCCCGCTTCCATGGAGGAGTTCTCGGACTCGGCCCCAGTCGCTGTCACTGTCCTCTCGAGCTCGTTCAATCGCCGAGCCCTCCAAAATGTTTCCTGCGGATGCCCCCGGCTGAAGGGTCTGCCGCCACAGTTCCCGTCGGTCCAGGCCGGTCAGACCTCTGGTTTGAAAGTAGACCTGTTCTGGCAGGTGTCGCCTAGATGGCTGATTTTTCCGTTTTCCCATTGTCGTTGCCCTCAATGACCGTTCAGCTAATGGAATCCACTGAGAGAACAAGTCGGATCCCTTTGGGTTAATCCTTCCTCTCCAGAAGCCTCCACGCGCTGAGTGCCTCGAACCATAACTGGGATGACCTACTCGAATACCTCGCCGTCCAGATCGACTTCCTGAACATCAATCACCCCGCTTCAGAAGTAGTTCTTCTCGGTGATTTCATTGCCCATAATGAGCTTTGGTTGTGCTCAAATGAGACCGATGCAGCAGGTCGTGCAGTCGAAGCGTTCGCTCTTACTCAAGGGCTGACCCAGCTGGTGACGAGCCCTACTTTTTTCCCCCGCGTCTCGTCACACGCCAGTAGCCTGCTGGATCTCTTTCTGACCACGCATCCTGTCCCTTACAGCACTGCTGTCCTGTCCGCCCTAGGTAACTCAGACCACGGTGTTGTGGAGGTTAGCTTTCGGTCAGAAGCCGCTGTGGCAGCGGAAACTCGTACAGGCCGCAAAACTTGGCATTACGGACATGCCGACTGGGAGGGGCTCAGAGACTTCTTCTCTGGCTTTCCTTGGAGAGATGTCTGTTTCACTGACGCTGATGCGTCGACTGTATGTTATTCGATAACCGAAATTATCCACGTCGGAATGGAGGAATACATCCCTCACACAGTGAAAGTTCCTAAACCAGGGTCCAACGGCTGGTTTAACAAATCGTGTACCACTGCTCGCCAGCAGAAGATCAAGGCACACAGAACCTACTTACAAAATCCCACTGTAGAAAACAGACAAGCCGACGTCGAGTCCAGAAACAAATATAACGAAGCGGTTCGCAATGCCAAAAACCAGCACGATATAAAAGTTAGGCACAGGGTAATGTCGCAGCGCAATGGCAGTCGGTCTTTCTGGACCCTGGCCAAGCAGATTGAAAAGAACTTCTCACACAGTAGCCTTCCACCACTTACGTGTCAGGATGGAACTATTGTATTCGACTCAAAGACCAAGGCGGAAGTGCTAGCCAAGATCTTTGTTGCCAACTCCACCATGGACGTCCCTACCAACGCCCAAATGCCGTCAATTCAAAGGGTTCCCCACATTATGCGGGAGGTAACATTCAGGCATAAGACCGTAAGACGAGTGCTCTTGTCGCTCGACATCAACAAAGCTTCTGGTCCGGACTTGATTCCTGCCATTGTACTGACGAGATGTACAGCGGAGTTTGCTCCAGTTCTTTCGCGTCTCTTCCAGATATCTTATGAATCCGACACCTTCCCAGAAAACTGGAAATTTGCTCATGTCCAGCCCATCCCAAAAAAAGGATCTAAGACCGACCCTTACAACTACAGGCCTATAGCTCTGCTTTCTGTTATAAGTAAAGTGATGGAGAGGTGCATAAATCGCGAGCTTCTGGACTACCTCGAACGTCACAGCTTGATTAGCGACAGGCACCAACGATCCACAGGGGACCTCCTAGCTTACGTCACGCAATTGTGGAGTAGACTCATCCAGTCTCATGGTGAGGCTCATGTCGTTGCTCTTGACATCACGAAAGCGTTCGATCAGCTGTGGCACGCTGCCCTCTTAAGCAAACTTCCATCCTATGGCCTCCCAGAAAAGTTTTGCAGATGGGTGGCTGACTTTATCTCTGGCCGCAAGATATCCATCGTAATTGACGGATTCTCCTCTTCATCCCACAACGTCAACGCGGGTGTTCCCCAGAGATCGGTCTTGGCTCCCAACACTGTTTCTCTTACATATCAACGACCTCCTTTCCTGCACGATCAACCCAATCCACAGCTTCGCTGATGACAGCACTCTACATGCAGGAATTCAGAGTGACAAGCCAATCTCTGCCGCTGAGCTGGAGAAAAGAAGACTAGCGACGACTTCTTCTCTGACAAGAAACCTGGAGGCTATCACTGCTTGGGGACGCAACAGTCTTGTGTAGTTCAATGCTTCCAAAACACAGTACTGTACTTTGATGAACAAAAAGCGTCCTAGCGCTCATACAGTTTCGATGGACGGCCGAGTTCTACCAAAGAGCCATTCATTTCGGCTAGTCGGAGTCCAGATCACCGAGGACCTGATCTGGCACGAACACATCTCGTCAATAGCTGCAGCTGCTGAGAAAAAGCTAGGCTATTTGTTTAGGGCTAAGAAGTACTTTTCTCCACATGACCTTCTCACTCTATACAAGGCCCAGATAAGGCCTAGCCTCGAGTATTGCTCACACATTAGGGGTGCTGCCGCCCCGACTACATTGTCCATGCTCGATGCTGTCCAGAGGAGGGCGGTCCGACTGATCGATGACTCTTCTCTAACAGACAGTCTCGGGACTCTTTCGCACCGGCGGTCCGTCGGCGATCTAGCTCTTTTCTATCGCTACCAGACAGACCCGCCTGACTTCGGCGTCCCATACTAACAGTGTCAAACTTCCTACATCCAGAACTGGCCGATACGACCGCTCCTTTTTCCCGAAGGTGTCTAGATTGTGGAACAATCTTCAAGAGGAAGCTTTTCCCAGTTCTACTAACCTTAGGCAGTTCAATAATCGTATTTACAAAATTTCTTTGGGATCATCATAGCAGCCGCGGTGTTCCGGAATTTAGGCTCCTGCCTGCGCAGCTGTTTCGATATAAAAAAAAACAAGCTATCCAGTTCTTCTATTCGTCATTGTCTGTCAGAGCGGTCCGTAGGACCTTTGCTCTTGGTTGAAGTCTTGTAAGTCAGTAGGTCTGTCAGGTCTGGTTGCCCAGATACCAAACAAAGTCGTCAGGGAGAAAGAAGGGAAGAAGAAAGGAAGGAAGGAGGGAGAGCAAAGAAAAAAGAATTGCATCAATTTGAAGGGTGCCTTGGCATTGCTAGTTAGTATTCGGCAATTTTAAATTGATCCTAAAATTAATTTTGGGATTGGTTGTTGAAGAAAAATTATAATTTTGGTTGGACCTAAAGTCGCACGATTTAATTTTGTTCACAGTGCGAGTCGCGGCCTTGTGTGCTTGCGAACTTGCTCGACTGTGTAGTCTACTGACTCGCGCAACAAAGGGTTGTTATGCGATTCTGCTTGACTGTAACGTAGCTGCGCTTGTTGTTTGATGTAGTCCCTTAGGTAAGGGATGTCAACGTCTCTGTGAAGGGTCTCGTTGGAAACATACCATGGGGCGTTAGTGATTGTACGCAAGGTTCTGTTCTGCAAAACCTGCAGGCTACGCAAATGCGTTTTGGCGAGAAAACACCAAGCCGCACCTGCGTAAGTGACCGCTGGTCTAATAACCATCTTGTATAGTCGTGTTGATCAAACTTAATTTTGATGTTCTCCATAGCATAGGGTAGAGTTGCCAAAACGAGATTTGGAATTTAGTTTTTAACGCTTCAGTGTGCTTCTGCCAGGTTATCCCCTTGTCAAGAGTGACACCGAGATACTTAGCAGAGCTTTCCCATGGTACCCGAGCTCCATTCACTGAAACCTCAGACAGGGCGCCGCTACGTTTTTTCGTACAATAGATTGCCTGCGTTTTCGAATGATTAATTTTGATCAGCCACCGATTCGCCCATTCCAATACCTCGTCCACTGCACTTTGCAGCCTGTCGTGAACTAGATCCCCAGAGCACGACTGGGCCACCAGGGCAGTGTCATCAGCATAGAGATAGGTTTCACAGCTGCTGGGGCAAGGGACGTCATGAATAAAAAGTGAATATAGGACTGATCCAAGAACCGAACCCTGAGGGACACCGGCTTTAATGGGCCGCGTTGTCGACAGAACGTTATTAATTTTGATCCGAAATTTCCTACCCTCGAGAAAGGATTTCAAAAGTTTTAGGAGCCAGAAGGGGAAGCCCTTATGGATCAATTTGTAGAGAGGGCCCTTGTGCCCCACCTTGTCAAATGCCTTTGAGACATCCAGTAGCAAGATGCCAGTACTTTCGTTACGGGTGAACCCGCTGGTTACTCGTTCAACAAGCCTTATGGCCTGTAGCTCCGTACTATGCTCAGACCGAAAGCCAAATTGCACGTCAGGAATCACATTGTGGTCTGCCAAGAAATTTTCAAGGTGATGTAGAATCACCTTTTCAGCGAGCTTAGAAGGAGCTGACAGTAGACTAATGGGGCGGTAATCCTGAGGGAATATCGAACCCACCTTCTTTGGGATCATTATGACATCAGCGGTCTTCCACGCCGTTAGGAAGTGCTGGGTCCTTAGCATGGCATTGATTATTGCCACGAGATAAGTTAAGGACTTCCGCGAAAGTAGCTTCAGCGCCTTATTAGTGATTCGATCCTCTACAGGTGCTTTACGCACCTTGAGGTCTTTAATATGACCTTGGAGCTCTGCTGGTGTGCAATGCGGAGTCTCATGAGATTCCGCTGATGTGCCGTGCAGCTCTTCAATTGAGGAATCTTCTGAAGATTCCTCTGAGGAAAAATCACTAAGGGAGGCACTACTGCCACTGACGCCGTTGGCCCTAAAATATCTCCTGACGGATCTTACCATATGTTGCTCCTCGTCGAGGTCATTATCAAGGTCATAGTTGGAAGAGAACTGACTTTCCATTGCATCAGCGAAAACCTCGACCTTTTCCTCTGTCCTACAGACTATGCCACTAGGACCGTGGATGTGCGGGAGTTGTTCTCGCTTTCCATTTCTGAGCGACTTTGCAACTTTACAGAGAGGAATACTTGAGTCGCTCCATTGCTCATTACGGAATTCATGAAGAGCATTTCTTACGTCATGAACAAGATTCGTTGCTCTGTGAATGTCATCTGGGTGACAAGACCTCTTCGCTTGCTTAATTGCAGCTCTTTTGTCAGAAATTTTCTGACGAATGTCTGCAGGGAGAAACGGTCTGCCGTGTCGTCGTACTGGTAGTACAGCTGCACGCTGCAGGGCTTGCTGAACGGAACTTGTCCACTCCGCTTGAGCAGCATCTATACCGTTCTGATCATCTATGATCGGGATATTGGGGAACTCTCTAAGGAGCGACTTGTATAGCTCCCAATCAACCCTTTTTCTTGGAAGAGTTTCCCCTTCCAAGGTTTGCTCATTACCCACTTCCAGTACGATAGGAAGATGATCGCTCGAAATGTCATACATGATTCGAGAAGTGACACTGAATCTACAGTTTCTAGATATCGCGAAGTCAATGACATCTGGTGCCTGAAGGTGATTAAATGTGTGGTGAGTCGGCTCCTCAGTGTTGTGTATGAGGTAACCGTTTCGTATCACATGGTTGTAAAGTCGAATCCCACTGGTGGAATTTAACCTAGAGTGCCATGCTCGATGTTTACAGTTAAAGTCCCCTGCTACAATAAGCGGACCCGAGCAGTCAAACAGGACTTCCAGATACGTCTCTTGCAGCCTGGCACCACATCTGAAATAAACCGATGTGATTTTCAACAAGATACCTCCCGTCATATTCACTACCACCGAAGTTGCCTCGATGCTCTGCATCTCAGCGTTTGTGCTTCTGTAATAGTCAATACCACGTTTTACTAGCACTGCCAAACCGCCACCCCGTCCAGTTAATCTATCAGCGCGGATAACATCATAATTCGGGAAAGCTAGACGATCTCCCGGATTAAGCAATGTTTCCTGCGTTTTTTGGGGACATCCCTAAGACCCAAACAATTCCAGAAAAGAATTTTGATGAATTCAGGCTGTCTGCTATTGTACCTATCCATTTAGCGGAAAGATCGCCTGCAATGCCTTAGTGGCGCTTATCAGGGGACTAATAATCTGCTGTAGGGACTTGAGCGCTGTTGCTAGATCCACATTTTGAGTAGTCGCAGATGAGCTCGAAACAGCAGGGGCAGTTGAGGTGTCATCTCTTGCTGCGTCTGCGTAGGACTTTGCTCGCCTTTGTGCGATGACTTGTAGATTTCTCCTAGGAGTAAATCTACAGATCGGACTATTTGCCGGATGGTCCCCCCCACAGTTCGCACATCTGCGAACCTCTTGTCCTGTTTGTGGGCACATATGTGTCATGTGGTCTTAAGCACATTTTAGACATTTTGGCAGCGCAGTGCAATACGACTGTGCGTGTCCATACTTCTGGCAGCGGTGACACTGCCCAATGAGTCGGGAGTTCTTCTGAACTTCGACTTTGATAGAGAGCCCCAGCAATTCGTGCTTGTTGAACACTTGCTGTGACTTCTCCGTCTTAGGCAGGATCACCACCATCAAGGGCATGGGCACGCCGCCGTTGCGCTTTAGGCGAATGATGTGAAAGGGAGCGTAACCCTTCTGTTCTAGCTCACCTTTGACCTCCTGTTCGGTGGTTGATGCTGGGATACCTCTGATAACCGCATGGATGTTGCGTTCAGTGGGCAAAGGGAAAGTGTGATGTGGAATGCTTTCCTCTTTGAAAAGACGGATTATCCTGCGATAATCGTCTTCGGTTTTGGGGATGATACGTATTCCAGCGTCAACGGCGACTGCTCGTTCAATACGAATACCAAGACTTACAAAGGAATAGTTTAAGGTGCGCCATTTTGTCGCATCTCTCAACACGATTGGAGTAATACGCACCTGGCGAGGCGATTGGGCCTGTGTGTTTAGAGATCCGCTGGATGGCAAGGAAGATGAGTTGCAGCCAGACAATGGATCAGACTGCACTTGGGATATAACAGGAGGAGCACTCTGTGTGGATGCTGATAAAGGTCTTTCCCTTGGCTGACTAGTAGAAGCGGTAGAGGGTACAGACACAGACGGTTTTAGGTTGCCTGAATGTTTGTTATTTGGGGATTTCGTCGGTAGCGGAGGAAATTCTGTTTTGCGCAGTCTCACTTTGCGACGTCGCACGGGTGTAAAAAGATCACCCCATTAAGTGACTCTACACAGTCAGTCAGTCTCTGAATCTGGGCTGCTTGGTCTGCAATTATCTTCAAAAGTCTCTGGTTCTCGTTTTCCTTCTCCAGTATCGGTGTCATCCCTGTTGTCATCATTGGCGTCATCTCGTTTTGGTTTTCTGGAATATGTTCCAAAGTAGCGCTGCACTCCGCGCCAACTCCACTCAAAGCAGTAGAGGGGTCGCCTGGGGACCCCTCGGGTTCAGCTTCCATAATATTATTGCCTTCTTTCTTGCCAAAATATAAAAATTTCTCCGGATACAAAAATTTGGCAATTAATGGCAGATGATGCACATCTGTCATTCCACTATCCAGTACGCATTTATTTATTTATTGAAGACCATCACCATGGAAATCAAACATCACTGAAAGGTCATTGAAGTCAAAATTTTGCTCACAATATTATTGGGATCTCATCATTAGCCACAATTGGAATTTCTTTGCCTTCAGAATATTGTTATGTTTTTGTATATGAATTCTTTCTCGGGATTTGTTTTTCGATTATTTCTCTTAATTTGTGTTGGACTTAAACCTATTTTACTTCAGTTATCTTGTGACATGTACATCACTAAAAAAAATGTCGCTATTTCCGTCGGTCTGTCTGTCTGTTGATCTGTCCGCTAATCTTACAACCGCCGATAAATTGCCCGGATTTCTATGGAATTTTCACACAATGTTGCTACTATGCCAAGGACGCAAAAGCTTTGTAGCTTTTGAAAATCGGTCCAGAGACGGCAGAGAAAAAGGCCTAAAAATTTTAGAGGTAAAAAAACTTGGGGGTTGGAGTTGTAGGGGCGTGGAGAGGGTTTATCTCAATTTTTTGATGTTATTACACACCTATTAGACATATTTCACACATTACACGTATTTCTGCCGCGTCACAGAATGGTGTGGCATAGTGTTTCCTCTGACCGCGATACCACGACTAACCGAGTTAAGTATCGGGCAGAGGATGTTTCCAGCTGCATCTCCGGTAGGGCAGAAAAATAATATTTATGGACTAATTGTATGGACCTGTTTGACTGACCTTTTTCAGATGGTGTAGTTTGTACTGAACATAATCCTTTATGAACTAATAACCACGTTGCATAGGAACTGCAGAGTCAGCCTACTTGACGCCATTTCTTTGACGTATATGAGACTCTAGCAAGGCCTAACGCCTAAACTTCCGCGGGTGGGGCTATGAGGCGATACAAGGAAAAGGGAGGGTCTAGCGAGGGATGTGTCATCCACACGTTTGGCTCAGCCCTAGAAATCCGCCGGAAGGTACCTCCACGTTTGGTAGTCTAAAACCGCCTATGACTTACGAAAAATCACAACATCCATAGTCAAGAGAAAAATTCTCTTGGGAAGAGATTCGAACCCTCGCAGCTCATGGCGACTGATTAGTATACTCATATCGTCCACCACTACGCCACCGCTGCTGCCTAAAGGCAAATGGTGTTTTTTTTTGTAAATGAACCATAGTCCATTAGCAGCGATTAATTTAAAACACGTCGGCTCGAGTCAAAATTATCATTTTCAGATTTTTTTGTAAGATTTGAGTGGCCTTACAAAAAGCTTGGCCTGCATTTGTTAAATAGAAATCCATGGAAATACAAACAGTATTTTATGGAAGTCGTATAGGAGTGACCATTGTCATATCATCTGGCGAAAACGGAGAATCTTTTGCAAATAATAGACGCTTATTGGTGACTTCATCAGATCTGAAATGACAGATGGCGCGACATACAGTTAACTCTTACAGGGGCCTGATTCTAAATGGGTTTCGACCGTTGAAATTCTTTTCGAGGGCGCCTTGTGTCCATACACTTTTTTTTTATACTCCAACTACCACAAAGGCCTAAACACCCATTGGGTACTATAGGGTGATACATGGGAAAGGGGGGAATGTCACACGGACTCTGGAGAGGGAACACGTGTGCATGCAACACGCACACATTCTGGCTCCGCCTACGAGATCCGCCGGGTGGTACCTCCACGTTCGACAGTAAGAGACCGTCTACCTGCTACGGACAATCACAACATCCATAGCCAAGAAAAAATTTCTCCTGGGACGGGATTCGAACCCGCACAGCGCACGGCGACTGATCAGGAGACCGAAGAGTTTACTACTGCGGCCACCGCTGCTGCCTGGACTTAATTCGCTATGATAATTTTGACAATTTGAATATCAGATACCTATATGATCAGATGTCAAAATTATCATAGCCAATCGAGTATATCGTCACAAGGCGCCATTGAAATTAATTTCACCGGTCGAAACTCATGATATCATAGCTATTCCAACCTCTATAGAAAAAATGCAAGGTGACATTCGGATTATAATAACTACAATAGATATGCGAAAGTTCTGAATACTGTAACTCAAAATCAAAAGACTCAAGAAAAATCATTGATCATCTAGTGAACCGCAGTTGTCCTTCTGTGGTTCTATGATTCTAAACCTATTGATTTCTTGCCCGATTTGGGTACAAATATTACCGAATCTTTTCTTTGAAAAAAATTGAGAAGTTTTAGAAAGTTTGGGGTTAGCTTTACGTCAAAATCGAAAAGAAAAATAAGTAACCTATCATGACTGTCAGTAATCAGTACTGTCAAATTATCTTGGTTCATTTCAGATGTTATAAAAACCATTTTCTCGACGATATTCGTTATTTCCTCTACTCTTCCATCTCTTCTGCCTGCATTTCCGGGCGATTTTGCAACACATTTTGCCTTCAAGCGCGACAGTATTACATAAAATGAAAGACCTTTATTGGCGTACTGAGGCTTATTGCTGACGTTATCAGATCTGCCAATGTCAGGTTGCGCGTCATTCCGTTTAACTTTTACAGGGTATCATAGCTATTCCTCTATCCAAAAAATGTACGGTATCATTTGGATTATAATACCTGTAATAAATATGTGGCAGCTCTCAATATTGTAACACAAAATCAAAAGACTCAAGAAAAATCTAGTGAACCGTAGTGGTAAAAATGTCATGGAATGTATCTGGTTTCTGGAACTGTCCTTAAAAGTGTTGGTACGCCTCACTCCGCTCGCTGTCCGTGAATATACAATAATTATGCTGTCTAATAGCGCAGAATCCATTCACTTTTTGTTTCTGTCTGTCTGTTTTAAAGACCATCCCCCGCAATAAAGGATGTTTCTTGTTTACGCTATGAAAAGTTTTCTTTGGGATTAGAAGTTCTCCAAACCCTATATTAAAGTTTTATTAAAAGGGGATTGCAGATTCCTTCAAAAGGATATCCAGATAATATCGTGCAATAATGTATGAGGAACGCTTTTTATTATTTCGTGAACGTGAGTAAATTGATAAACAGCAGGGAATGACGTGGGACCTTTTGTCACGTGCCAAAATCACGTAACCCTTTTTTACTATTTTGATCACTTATCAGTAATATGAATTTCTCTTTATTAATGGTAAAGTGCCGATTCCTAGGTCAAACCCTTTTTAATGATTTTCTTTTGGTAAATTTCATAGCTTATTGATTGTATAATTTCACACGTATTATATTTTACTTACTCAGCCACTCAGTATTGTGTTGAAATCTTTTGAACACTAATGTTATAGTATTATTAACGACTATCTCAGAAAATTTCTCATAAGATATTGTTGGTCTCTCGTAGAGTTGGTTCTGCCCATTGGCAACCAGCGCGCCACCTTGTGAATTCTACACGTACCAGCTATATGAATATTTAGATACCTTCTTTACCTATCGAGATACCTTCTTTTCATATCAAGATACCTTGTTTTAGAATTTGACGTTTGCAGACGCGTCCAGCGCTATTTTCCTTTTGCTTTCCGTTGTGGTTTTGGTTGTGTGGGGCGTTGTTTCGTTAAAAATCGACCACGTGCATGTCCTGAAGAAGTTTGTTCAATATCTGCTTCCTTTTTGGAAAGGCATTGCGGAGAGTCATCATTCACTCTCCTCCTGCTTTGTTTTGTAGCTGCCTTGTAGCTGATTCGCAGCCGATTTCGTTGGAAGCCATCCCTTCCCCTTTATAAAAATCCCGATGTGAACAGGGTTTTTGTTATACCATAAATTTTGAGAACGAGGCAAGCAACCCCTACCTTGTGACGTTTCTTACGTCACTGCTCAGAAAAAACCCTGACGTGAACAGGTAAAGCATCATTCTAATTGGGCATTTTATGATATTAATATATTGATTATTGCTGACTGAAATTCTTAGATTTTTGTTGATTTTGTTTGGCCTTTTTCGTATTCAAATATAAGGCAGTGCCTACATGGCACCTTCTTTTGGGGTTACTACTTTACATTGATGATTTTGATTTTTGAGCTACCATAACTTTAGAACAAAGGTTAAATTTCACTTTAGTACATTTTTCTCTTATCTTTCTATTGCTTTACTTTTCTTGTGAATGAGAATGTACATAGTTTTTCCTTCAAGTTTTGAGTGTTTTAAATGTGTAGTTCTATCTCGGACAGAGAATAGACTGCTCGCTACTGGCCACTCGTTTTTGAGTTCAGCGTTTCTGAGCTGAGGCCATCTCAGCTGCACCTAGAGCTAGAGACCATTGTCGAGATAAGTTTAGGTTTAGGTGTTAAAATATTTGTGAAGCCTATATTTGTAAAGCCTTCGTACGTGCACCATGGTAAACGTTTTGCAGGGTTAACTATCACGGTCTAATAATTTTATTGTCAGGTAAGTTTGAATAATATCCTTTGTTTCAACTTGCGCTCCAGTGATGGAGCATATGTTCTGCTTGTTTTGATAATATATTGTGATTCTTTTGTGTACGATTAATTAGGTGTTGTCTTTACTAGGGTTGCACCATACCTTTTTATTTCCTTACCATTTTCGTTCCAATGACAAATTTATTCAACTTAGGAAATATATCAACGAATTTAGGAGTGCAATCTTCATTTGAATCTACAAAATTACAATACGAGTATAGCGTCCATATGAAAAAACTAAGTTGGTGATGGAAGTCGAGAGAAGAAACCTTGAACATTTAACTACGCCATCTTGTAGAAGAGAAAAAATGACAATCACAACCTGTAACTTATTTTGGAATCCCGTCTCACATAAAGTCAGGAAAAATAAAAAATTA
The DNA here is from genome assembly GCA_963669975.1 of Acanthoscelides obtectus. NCBI lineage: Eukaryota > Metazoa > Arthropoda > Insecta > Coleoptera > Chrysomelidae > Acanthoscelides > Acanthoscelides obtectus. The sequence goes on along the minus strand of CAVLJG010000001.1, from coordinate 53,829,685 downwards.
TTTCGCGATAAATCTAGTATACGAAAAAAATTCCAAAGCCTACCTAGGAAATTATGTTTTTTGGAATAGCTAAGGTTTCACAATGTCAATGTAAAACACATTATACATTTTTGTAATCAAAATTAAAAACCCTATTTACCTGTGCAAAAATCGAATATGGCGTCAATTAGAAAAAGTAAAGTTGATGCTGGAGAACAAGAGACAAAACGTCATATTGAAATTCCAATTATGCCATCTTGTAGAGGAGAAGTGGCAATGCTAATGCACAATTTATTTTAAAAAATAAAGCCAGGAAAAAATTAAAAAGGTTTTGGGAAAATTCCGTCTCTCTCCGTAAGAATTTCGCAACTTTCTAAGAGGTATTTTGTTAATTACCTAAATGCGCAACTTTGCCCTAATTAAGCGACTTTGAGTCGCTTACCTCTTCCTAGATCCCAGCGGTGAGAGTCGAATTTGAAACACCCGGTATAATAGGAGTATATGGCGTCGTAGGTAGATTATACGGCCTTAGACGCTGTAAACATGAAGGGAACTAACACAGATACAGAGACGGGGAAGGTCCCACTATCGTTGAATTACGTGATCTACCCGAAGATAGCCAACCTAATACTACAATCAGGTCCGAAAAATTATCCGAGATGAAATGAGATACTTCTACGCCATAATTAGTGTTTCATAGATAGCGCTGGAGCAAACCATATATGAGCAAATAACCAAATCGCCATCTATGAGACACAAACCTTCTCCAAGTAGTCTTCTGACAAATTCTCATAGATGACGCTACGGTATCTCATTTCATCTCGGATAACTTTTCGAATGCGCGAATATGGTAATAGGTTAGCTATCTTCAGGTAGAATATGTTAATCGATGCCTGTATGCCTTCGTTCATTAAAATGCACAAGTGGAAGGCAAATGTTCTTTAATTTAAAAAAACATTTCGAGCCGATCATCCGAAACTTCAAGTGTTTGTAAATCTGGATCGTCGGTTTTCGTGGTTGACCCGAAAACCGTAAACGACATCCACGTGTCATCAGCATCCCCCTCCTTTTCCTCATGCCTCATCCGTTTTCGCCCTAATCCATTTGGGCACGCCCTGCTGCCGAAGTATGACGTCACGATTTAGGGGCACACGACGACGCGCGCCGCGCTTGCCGATCTGGCACTGGGTCGAGGTCAGGGCCGGCCGGGAACAGACAGCGGGACACTTACAGTAGAACAAAAAACATTTCAGGAACTCAGAATCGGTCCAGTGGAGACGAGTTATTAGCGAGTAATACATAATTTCTAAATTACCTCAATGTTCATGCTTAAATTTTTATCAAGTTTCTGGTGTTTGAATAATATCAATTTGTTTAGGAGTCAATAAAAACGAACATTCCTTCCTGATTTCGAGGTGCTTTTCAGTTTATGAGACTTCCTTAGAGGATTTTAATATTTTTTAAACAGCCCTAATGGTTTCAATGTGTTTTGATTTATAAATTAGTACTGAGTAGCTTTCAGAATCTGAGATACGTAGGAAATAACTACCGATAGAGATGAATTTAAGTTTTTATCTCGATAGTATTAAAATTCAATATCATCAGCCATAAACTTGATCCATGTTCATTTTTATCAATTTCTTGATAAATCTGAGTCAAATTAAGGTTCAGCGTACAATTGGCAGTTTTCCATAATTCTCTTCTTCTATTATGACTGCTGTAGTTCATTTTACGGTTTTTGGCGGGTCACACTTCCATTGTGGTCCGCATGATGTCGTGAAATTTTTCACATTGACCATTGACATTTCCACCCTTGGCAGCGTTGCCAATTATGGTTTATGTGATAATTATATACAGATTTGATGACTAATAATTAAATGTGAACTGTACTAAGACAATAAACAGTCATGCAATGGAAAAAACGTAATATTTCAGATGTTACTTATCATAAAAAACAAAAACAAGCGGGCAATCCAAACTAAACCAAAGAGGCTCACATCTGTAATTATCTTGTCTGTGATTAGCGTTTTGACATTTCTACCCCAGAACATAAAATAAACAACAAAAATGGATAAAAGCCGGTTCCAGTTTCAACCACCTGGAGACAATAATTGACGTTTTCACCACTCCTGATTGATATCAGCTGATGTATTGAGTTTCAAAATTATAACATTATAACTATAGGCTCCTTTATTCGGCACGGGTATCATGTAAAAACGCTATAAAACGTCAAAAAAAACCTATAAGATGTCAACTTGCAGACTAGGTGGTTTTTAGGGCTCAAACAGTCAGTCATTCCACGTTTGCTCACTAGGATCGTTGTGAACGTCCATCTATGGAGGAATCCCTCAACTAAACTACACGCATTATTGGTTGCATAGTTTTGTGAGGCTGAGTGATCCGTGTCTGTAGTTTTTATCTCTGAGAAGAAAGTGGGTTGGATAGCAAGATCGCATCTGGATGATTATGTATATTGGTCTGCATGTGTATAAAACCAGTGATATTTGCTGTGTGAGAAAATCATCACTGAATATGCTGAATATGACGGGTTATTTATATGTTGTGCTTTCTGAATAGAGGTTATGTTCAAAGTTATAAATTACGAAAAGCTGAGGAGAATTACGAGAAATCATCACGGCGCCCGCGTTGTGTGTAATTACTGTTAGCATGTATACATATATGGCTTGTACTTTGACAGTGTACAGTGAATATAATTACTTCTGATCTCTCTCATTTTTGAAATTCAGCAAATTTGTATATGTAATTTCCCGAATGTATAAGAAAAAGTGACTGCGCAACTAATTTCCAGCTTTGAATCTAGATTAAGAGTATTTGAGACAAGAATTCAATGGAATTATCATCAACACATTCAACTTACAGCTTAGATCTCCAGTAATGCCATCTCTGCAGCAGATTTTACATAACATCAGAGCCAAACATTGATAACTAAAGCCTCATGACGTTTAGATAACACGTACAACTAAGTGCTAAGTTAACATCTTGTAGAAAAACTTACATAATGTCAAAAAACAGCATAATGTAAAAACAATCGGCATAATGTCACTTAAGATACGTGATACCCGTGCCGGGATCTCGAAGTGATTTGGGGCTCTGTTGCCTTTAATTTTTGTCTCTTGTTATTTAATGTATCTGACATTTCATGACAATCGCTTTCCCGCCTTCAGAAATTTTCAAACAAGAGACCCTCGGCCTAATGGCTACCTCACACATAGTACTGAGGAGCCGACGCACTAATCATTTAATCACCTTCAAGCACCTGATGTTCTTGATTTTGCAATATCCAAAAACTGTATATACAGCATCACTTCTCGAATCATGTATGACATCTCAAGCGATCATCTTCCCGTCGTTTTGGAAGTCGGTAATGAGCAGACCTTGGAGGATGAAACCCCTCCAAGGAAACGCATTGATTGGGAGCTATACAAGTCGCTCGTCAGAGAGTTTCGCAATATTCCGATCATAGATGATGAGAACGGTATAGATGCGGCTCAAGCGGAGTGGACAAGCTTTGTTCAGCAAGCTGTGCAGCATGCAGCTATACTTCCCGTTCAGCGACACGGCAGACCTTTTCTACCAGCAGACATTCGTCAGAAAATTTCTGATAAAAGCGCTGCAATTAAGCATGCGAAGAGGTCTTGTCATCGTGATGACATTCGCAGAGCGACGAATCTTGTTCATGAAGTAAGAAATGCTCTTCATGAGTTCCGCAATGAGCAATGGAACGACTTTCTGGCGGGGATGCTTAACTCAAGCATTCCTCTCTGGAAGGTGGCAAAGTCGCTCAAAAACGGAAAGCGTAAACAAATCCCACACATCCACGGGCCTGGAGGCATTGTCTTCAGGACAGAGGAAAAGGTTGAGGTTTTCGCCGATCCCATTGAAAGACAGTTCTCCCCAACTATGATCTTGATAATGACCTTGACGAAGAGCAACACATCGTAAGATCGGTCAGGAGATATTTTAGGGCCAACGGCCAATGGCGGCTCGCCCCATGACGCAGGTGAAGCGCTGCTTCACCTGCAATTTCAAAAAAAATATATTTTTTTTATTTTGAAATTTATAAAAAAAATTCATTTATATCTTAAAAAATTATTTTTCGGACATTCTTTATTTGTATTTGCGATCAACAGAATACTGAGAAACCCCGCAACCAACAACGCGCCTACGTTTGCGCTTAATTTGGCGTGTTGAAACAGAGACCTGAAGCAGCTTTATTTGCACCGCATTGCTGCGTCCAGTACAGATACGAGCAAATACGACGGTTGCCATGACAACGGCACGCGCGCTTCCGTTTTGGCCGAGGCAAGTGAAGCAAATTATGAATTTGCGTCTAGTCTGCTCTGCATTACTACCGATATCGTATTGTATCGAGGTTAGTTTTCATTGTTTTGAACAATGTTTCCTGTCTATGATACGGTTTGTGTTATGTTGGAAAAATCGTTTTCTCAATGGAGTAATGATGATAAAAAAGACTTTTTAAATTCCGAAAAACCTTCTCCGATATTAAATGTAAATAAAACCGCTAAAGTTAAGGACAAAGTGTACAGTCGAAATTTTAAAAAATCGTGGTATAGTGAGTTTGCATGGTTATGTGGTAGCTATTATTTAAATAAACTTTTTTGTGTGCCGTGTTTGATTGTAAGTGTTAAAGCAACCGTGTGGAGCAAGTACGGTTTCAATGATTTCGGGAATGTGACTCGTGCTCTTCGTAAACATGAAGGATCATCGGATCATATGCGTTGCGCACTAGGTTTTTCAAAATTGAAGAAAAATCTCACTACTATTGAGGATGCTTTACGCGAAAATTCCAGGCTGTATATTAAACAGTTTAACGAAAACGTGCAACTTAATAGACGTTTCATGGAATTGCCAATACGCGCTGTCCTTTTTTTGGGCAAACAAGAACTGGCGTTTCGTGGCCACAACGAAGAGACGACTTCTATTAACCGTGGAAATTTCAAAGAGCTCCTAGAAGCATTTGTATCTATAAGCCCTGTAGACATTCAGGAGCACTACAAAAAAATTGCCTCAATATTTGCGGGCAATTCTAAAACCATTCAAAACGAAATTATTGACTGCATTGTCAAATGCATTGATGAATATGTGGAAAATGAAATAAAGGAATGCAGTTTTTTTTTCCATTCAGGTGGATGATTCCACCGATATTGCCCACAAATCGCAGTGCAGCATAATAATCCGTTATGTCAATCTTGAAGGAAAACTTGTGGAGAGATTTTTAGGATTTCATGATGTAAGCTGCAGCCGAACATCTGAAGCATTATTTAACCTCGTGACAAGGTGTCTACAAAATTTTGATTACAAAACAAAACTCGTTGGACAATGTTTCGATGGTGCAAGCGTCATGTCCGGACAGTTAAATGGTCTTCAGGCTAAAATAAAGGAACAGGCACCCCAAGCAGTTTTTGTTCATTGCCTCGCACACCGCATGAATCTAGTGTTACAACAAAGTTGCAATAGTATTACAGAATGCCGCATTTTTTTTGCAACTATAAGTGGTTTACCGACATTTTTTCACCATTCTCCGAAACGAACTAACGTAGCAGACTCAATAATAGGACGTCGAATACCTGTTTCCGTTATTACGCGATGGACATCAAATTCTAAAGTTATCAGTTTTATAAATAAGGAGTGGGATTCCTTAAAGCAAGTGTTTACTGAAATTATTAATGATCCAACCTCCGATCAAGCCTCGGTTAGACAGAGCGACGGATTTCTAAATAAATTCCATGACTTCGAATTCGTGCTTTTGGTTGTTGTTTTTAACGAGATCTTTGGAATGACAGATATACTATTCGACACACTGCAAAAAAATCTTTTGATATAAACCTTTGCATTAAGCAAATTAAAAGTGTTCAAACACAATTAAACAAGAAGAGAAATGAAGAAACATTTAAGAATATTTTCGAATTGGCTGCATCAAAAACAAGTGTACAAACGGAACACCGCGACGGCAGGACAAGAGTAACATTGTCTCGGGATCAAATTATTGAAAGATATAGAGTGCTGTATTTTGAAATTTTGGATACCATTTCTCTGCAAATCACGACCCGTTTCCAAGATATGGAAAAGCTTCATTTTGTGACGTTAATGGACACTTCGAAGTTCAAAACATATTCAGAAAAATTTCCAACAGAAGCCCTAAGTAATTTGAAGGAGTTTTATTCAAATACATTCACCGATTTTCAGAGACTGAAAAATGAATTGCAGCTGATCTATAGCGATGATCAATATCAAAATATGGAACCCCGCTTATTAAAGGAATCGCTATTTGAGAATCGCAGTATCTTCAAGGAGGCATTTAAGCTTTTGTGTTTAATACTGACCATTCCATCAACAAGTGTTTCGACAGAACGCAGTTTTTCATGCCTTAAGCGAATCAAAAGTTATCTACGAAGTACCATGTCGGAAGATCGGTTGACGAACTTGGCAAAAATATCGATCGAAAAAGAATTATTAAATGAACTGATAGTGTCACAGCCGTTTTACGATGACGTTATAAATAAGTTTGCTAATTTGAAGGACCGACGAATTGCTCTCATATATAAACAATGAAAAGTGCCTGATAATCCTGACTTTGTTTTCGAGTTACTGAATTTAGGTGAGTTATTTCATGTTTTTTTTTGTGTATGCGCTCTACATGGTATGGGGGGGGTCGGTCAATCCTGCGTCACCTATTTGTAAAATCACGAGCCGCCACTGCCAACGGCGTCAGTGACAGTCGCGACACCTTTGGTGATTTTTCTTCATCAGAAGATTCTTCTTCAGAAGCTTCTTCAACCGAAGATCTGCTTAGCACATCAGCGGAATCTCCCGAGATCCCCCATTGCACACCAGCAGAGGTTCAATGTCATATTAAAGACCTTAAAGTGCGTAAAGCACCAGAGGAGGATCAAATCACTAATAAGGTGCGAAGCTGCTTTCGCGGAAGTCCTTAACTTATCTCGAGGCAATAGTCAATGCCATGCTAAGGACCCAGTACTTCCCATCCGGTAAAGTTATAATGATTCCTAATAAGGTGGGTTCGATATTTCGCCAGGATTATCGTCCCATTAGCCTACAGTCAGCTCCGACTAAGCGCGCTGAAAAGGTGATTCTATGTCACCTTGAAAATTTGTCGTCAGATCACCATGTGATTCCTGACGTGCAATTCGGTTTTCGGTCTGAATATAGTACGGAGCTATAGGCGGTTAGGCTGGTGGAACGAGTAACCAGAGGATTGAATAACGAAAGTACTCGCACCTTGCTTTTGGTTGCCTCAAAAGCATTTGACAAGGTGTGGCACGCGGGCCTCCTGTATAAGCTAATCCAAAAGGGCTTCCCTTTTTTGCTTCTAAAACTACTGAAATCCTTCCTTGAAGGTAGGAAATTTTGGATCAAAATTGACAATGTCCTGTCGACAACACGGCTGATTACAGCCGGCATCCCTCAGGGTTCGGTCCTTGGACCTATCCTTTGCTCACTGTACATCCGTGACGCCCCTAGCCCCAGCAACTGTGAAGTCGATCTCTATGCTGACGATGCTGCATTGGTGGCTCAGTCGTGGTCTGGTGACCTAGTGGATGACAGGCTGCAAAGTGCAGTGGATGAAGTATTAGATTGGACGGATCGGTGGCTAATTAAAATTAACTATTTGAAAACGCATTCAATCTACTGTACAAAAAGACGTCGCGGCGTTCCGTCTGAAGTTTCAATGAATGGACTTCGTATACTATGGGAATCTTCCGTATCTCGGTGTCATTCTGGACAAAGGGATGACTTGGCGGAATCATATAGAAGCGTTAAAAACTGAATTCCAAATTACGTTTCGACAGCTTTACCCATTATTATGTAAACGTTCAAAATTAAGGTTGATTAATAAGATTCAACTCTATAAGGTGGTCATAAGACCAGCAATGTCTTACGCATGTGCGACTTGGTGTTTTATTGCCAAAACACGCATATGCGAAATCTGCACGTTCTGCAAAGCAGGACATTGCGCACTATTGCTGACGCCCCATGGTATGTCTCTAACGAAACTCTTCATAGAGACCTCGATGTCTCTTACCTAAAGGACTACATTAAGCAACAGGCGCAGAGGCGCTATGGTCTAGCGGAATCGCACAACAAACCTGTGTTGCGCGAGTCAGTGGACCACACAGTCGAGCAGCAAGTTCGCAAGCACAAAAGGCCGCGGCTAGCACTATCATCAAAATTAATCCGTGAATTTAGAACAACCAAAATTGGAGCATTTTAACAAAATCTTTAGAAAAAATCGAATATTTTTAGACCATATCAAAATCTGTAAAGTGATTTTAACAATGCCTAAAGACTGCCTATCCTGCCTCTTCTTCCTCTTTGCTCTCATTCTTCCTTCTCTCCTTTCCTTCCCTTTTTCCTTAAAATTGTCTGATTTCTGGGTTACCAGACCTGACAGACTTACAAACTGACACTGTGTATCAAGAGGTAAGGTCCCACGGACAGCTCTGACTTGACTTGAAGGAACCCTCGCCCCTACCCCGCTGAGCAACAAGGCAGCTCAGCATACTATTTGTCATGCAATTACCAGTAGGTGCAATAGCATGAATGACTATTGTTGGATATGGAGCAAACAAGCAAAACATGCTAAATATTTTTGCACAACATTTAGCAAGGAGATATTCCAGAGTACATAATATCTAAAATATTATTGCCTGAAATTATATCTGGACTCAGAAATCTGGTGATTTCTGATCTTGGATTATTTCTTAAATAATTGTCACATTATCAATTTAAACTGGCCTGGAGAGCATGCCATTCCGTCATACTTCCCTCCCAGGCATCGTTGTCACCACCATCTGACACATAAATCTGGCAAACGTGGAGCTCCCATGTACCCATACTCTTACGCAACGGCACAATAACTGTTAAGAATCTTGACCTTGTACTCGCATTTTGAATAACAATATAACTACCTATGATAATTACACTCCAATTTTCCTCTATTTTGTTAAAACACTGATTTTTTGAAATAATTGGAAAAATCCTGGGAACTTCAAGCTTATTACAATATCCGCCAATGCAGCACATGAAATACATAACAATGCCACATTTGAACCCACGACGTGACTTGGCTTGATGCGGACCATTGGATTATCAGCATCACTTCTGCACATCCATCTCCCTCACACACACATACGCAACCTGCCTCTGTGCAAACAATGATTTGGGTATCATTGACTAATAAGTTGTGGTTTTCTAGAAGAATTATTTCAAGACCAAAAACAAAAACTGTTTCTAAGAGATTAGCAACTATGGCACGTTTTAGGGAATTTATTTTGTACAAACAGCCTGTTTGGAATATTCTGCCTGAGATTGAACCTGAACTGGATTTCTTCAATGATTTATACGTGAGAAAACCTATGGACGTAGTTTCGGTGAATTTTATAAAATCGAAACTCTGATTCTGGACCAAAACTGGCTGAAACCAAAACCGAAACATGGGCGTATCATTTTGAGTTTACCTTTTATTGATATTCGTGATATAGAACGTACCTGCAAATACAACTATTGTGAAAGCGAATGAAATAAATGGACCGTAATTAATTAATTCATTCATTTGTGCAAGAGCAGCTGCGTTTAAGACCGGTTCGTTTAGTCAATTTGCTTACTTATTTCGTATGGCACTGATGACGTAACCGCCAAAAATCGTGAAAAAAGCTATATCCTTTTCACGCCCTCACTGCTCTCAGTGTGCCCGCCACCCGGGGGTCGATAAAGCGCCGATACGTTGGCGGGACAGGCGGTGTTGCCCATCTAGGAAACACTGCATAATATGTTAGTGTAACGAGAACGGTACTATTAACGCCATCTGTTGGGAATTACGCCAAGGACTCTCCTTTGACTGCTGTCGCTGGTCGATTTCAAGTTGCCCACCAGTTGATGTCACTTGTCATCTGTGAATATCATGGGACACAACTATGGGTCCGATCATATCCTCAAGTAGTCTTTGCTAGTCCGATAAAAGTACACGATAGAAAATATGAACTAATAGTCAAAACTCAAATGTTTTGTGGTGATTACCTCCCAGAAAAAAAATCACCTGCTCAACATTTTCTGAAAATGTATAATTTCCAACTATTTTTTTTTAAGGTTAACGATTATTTTTGACGCGCTGTCTAGCGACATAGCCACTACGTCAAACTGGACATTGAGGTCTCATTTCAACGGATTTTTATATACTACTACTTAATATATTGGGGAAATCGACAAATTATCCTAAGTGTACTCTTTTGAGTTGCAACTCAAGCCTTCGACAGTCTATGGTGTCATCATCAGGTGTACGTTTGCGAGATTGGTGCTAAAATTGGAATTTATAAAGTGTATATGAGATCACATCGTAGGGTGATCAAAAACTGAATTCACGAAGATCTTTTTTTGAAAACGATGCGAAACATGGCTATGTTTAGAAGTGATCAGTTCTAGCATTTTGAGGTTATTCCAAGATGTCACGTATACCCTATTCCATGCGTATCCATCACGCTTTGACGTCTACTGAGGTGAACAGCTGATCAGCAAGTGACATTTTGGTCTTAGTCGGCTACGTTGGTAATAATGAATCGGGTGTAAATATAATAAATCTTGTTTGTAGCGTTTTGTTTGTTGTATTCAAATGAACCTTTCTAAATAAAAGAGTTGTTAGCCAGTACAACATAAAACTGTAGCGTACAAAAATTAATCTAGAAAAAGTATCAAGCATCAAACACCTAGGATTAATTATATGAGAATTTTAAGTGGTTTAGTAACAAAAAACATTTTTTCATGATAGCTGCTTTGTACCGAAGTAGAGACTGCCTAACTATAAAAAGTTGGATAAACAATTATAATGCACCCTTTGGCACACTTGGCACCTAATTGACGAATATGCAGTTAAACCAAATTTCATGAAACGCCAAGTTTTACGAAATAGAATATTGACAGTTTTGTTCAACTATGACCAATATGCCAACATGGATAATGTGTATGCAGAATTGAATGTTATAAACAACGGATGATGCTTCAAAAAATTTCAAACGGGTGATTTGGAACTGCCTGATAAACCCAGCTATCAGCGACCCTCTTTGATCGTCGATGCTGTCAAAAATACGTTAAAAAAAACCTGTTTGGCAATACCAAGACTGCTCTATTTAGTTCAACAAACTGTTTCTGGACATATTTGGGCATTTGAGTTAGTTTTTTTGTATACTGAAGCATCCGCACAGGCAAAAGCCTGAATGCCAGGGCACCGCTGCTGCTATGAGGATGCCAAAGCGATTTTATCAACCCGATTTTTGAACTACTTTAGGTTAGTAGAACTGGGAAAAGGTTCCTCTTGTAGATTGTTCCACAACCCTCGGGGCAAAGGAGCGGTCGTATCGGCCAGTTCTGGATGTACGAAGTTCGACACAGTTAGGATGGGAGGCCAGAGCAAAGCCCGTTGGTGTAGCGGTAGAAGAGAGCTAGATCGTCTACGGCCCGCCAGTGCGAAAGGGTCCCGAGACTGTCTGTTAGAGAAGAGTGATTGATCAGTCGGACAACCCTCCTCTGGACCGCATCGAGCATAAATCATGTAGTCGGGGTGGCAGCACCCCAAAAATAGCCTAGCTTTTTCCCAGCAGCTGCCGCCATTGAAGAGATGTGTTCGTGCCAGATCAAGTGCTCGCTGATCTGGACTCCGACCAGCCGACATGAACGGCTCTTTGGCAGAACTCGGCCATCCGTAGAAACCGAATGAACACTAGGACGCTTTTTGCTCGTTAAGGTACAGTACTGTGTTTTGGAAATAGTAAACTACACAAGAGTGTGAAATGAATGGCTCTTTGGCAGAACTCGATCATCCATCGAAACCGAGTGAGCGCAGGGACGCTTTTTGTTCGTCAAAGTACAGTAGTACTATGTTTTAGAAGCATTGAACTGTACAAGATTGTTGCGTCCCCAAGCAGTGATAACCTACAGGTCTCTCGTTAGAGAGGAAGCCGTCGCTAGTCTTTTTTTTCCAGCTCAGCAAAGCTGTGGATTGGGTGGATCGTACAGGAAAGGAGGTCGTTGATATGTAAGATGAACCGTGTCGGAGCCCAGACCGATCCCTGGGAAACACCCGCGTTGACATTGTGGGATGAAGAGGAGAACCCGTCAACTACGACGGATATCGTGCGGCCAGAGAGAAAGTCAGCTACCCATCTACAAAGCTTGTCTGGGAGGCCATAGGATGCAGGTTTGCATGAGAGAGCGGCGTGCCACAGCTGATCGAACTGTTTCGTGATATCAAGAGCAACGACATGAGCCTCACCATAATACTAGATGAGGTTACTCCACAATTGCGTGACGTAAGCTAGGAGGTCCCCTGTGGATCGCTGGTGCCGGAAATCATACTTCCTATCGCTAATCAAGCCATGACGTTCAAGGTAGTCCAGAAGCTCTCGATTTATGCACCGCTCCATCACCTTACTTATAACAGAATGCAGAGCTATAGGCCTGTAGTTGTAAGTGGCGGTCTTAGATCCTTTTTTGTAATGGGTTGGAGATGAGCAAACTTCCAGTTTTCTGGGAAGGTGTCGGATTCATCAGATCAGTACAAAGGCAGGAATCAAATCTGGACCAGAAGCTTTGTTGATATCAAGCGACAAGAACACCCGTCTTACGGTCTTATATCTGAATGTTACTTCCCGCATAGTGAAGAGAACCCTTTGAGTCGACGGTACTTGAGCTCGGTCTTTACAGCGTTGACCGAAAGATCCACTTCCCTACACCATGATTCCACAGCGCGCAAAGCGCCTTGCATAATCTCAGAGACTGTTCCTCAAAAACGACCTTTAACTACTATGCTTGCGTCATCAGCATATGCTTGCACGTAGACACCCGCACTGCTTAGGCTAACGAGGAGTTCATTCACCACGAGGCACCACAGTAAGGGTGACAGAACTCCGCCCTGTGGGCAGCCTCGAGCTACCTTGACGCTGCACCTCACCTCATTCAACATAGCTGTTGCTACCCGACCCTCCAGAGTGGATAAGACCCAATCTACCAGGATTGATCCAACCCCGTGCCTAACCAAAGCAAAGTCGGTTGAAGTGCAATTAAATGCACCTCCAATATCCAGAAAGGCCACAAGTGCCACTTCTCGTTAATCTAGAGTCTTTTCTAGCCTGCCGACCAGATTGTGTAAGGCCAGATCATTCGATTTCCCAGCTTGATATGCAAATTGATTGGAATGAATGCCACACCTCACCAGCAGGCAATCCCTCAAAAATCGGTCAACTATCCTTTCCAAAGTCTTAAGCATAAAAGATGAAAGGGTAATCGGACGAAAATCTTTCGGGCCAGTATATCTAGCTCTGCCCGACTTAGGATTAAATACCACTTTAGCCTGCCGCCAGCTTCTAGGTGTGAAGCCCGTGGCCAAACATGCTCGAAACACCTTCAACAGGTAAGGAACAACCGAATCCCGCCCATGCTGTAACATAGCCGGAAATACCCCGTCCAGACCCGGGCTTTTGTATGGAGTAAACGAATCGATCGCCCATACCATCCTTTCAAAAGTTACAATCTCCCTTGCAGTGCGCCAGTCCTCCCTTGAGGGCCTGCGCAACTGTATGCACCCTGTGATTTACCGCGCTACTGTGTAAGTAGTACTACCTCCCGAGGGATCGGACAGAGATCCTAATCTTGCTCTAGTGTCTTTGCATAGGATTCTGTGTATTCTAGCTGTAGCAGGAATGTCCTTTATGGACAGACAGAAGTTCCTCCAGGATTCCCTGGAAGCTCTTCTAATCTCCTTTTTGTATTCCTGCAACGCCTTCTTGTAGTCTCCCTAGAGGGAGACCCTCCCCTGTGCTTAACTCTTCCAAGAAGTTTGTGCACAGCTCGTTTTCTGTCCTCTACCTCCTTGGACCAGAAGGTTGCCTTGCCCCTACCTTGAACTTTGCGTAATGGGCTTTTCCTCATATGAAGCAGTCAAGTCCCTGGTCAGAGACTCTACGGCTGTTTCTATATCAGGGCCCCTACAAAGGCTGTATGGCACCCCTCTAAGCTTACTATCAAGGTCTGCCCTAAAAGACGTCCAGTTAGTATGCCTAGGATTCCTAGCATATCTATCAGGAATCTCTCCATCAGTCTTAAACAGTACCTATCTGTGATCCGATAGAGATAGTGTTAGAGACACTTTCCAGTCCCTAATCTCCTGAGCTAAATTGAGCGTGCTCAGCGTTACGTCGTTAACCTCCTCGCTGACATTGTTACTGAAAGTAGGCGTGTTACCGACATTCAGAACCTCAAGGTTCGATGACCCTAGGAACTCCATGAGGTCTTGGCTCCATCTGTTGGTGTTCGAGCTGCCCCACAGGACGTGGTGAGCATTGCTGTCGCAACCAATCACGAGGTCGAGTCCAGAATCCCTGCAATATGCAACAAGGTCCCCCAGTTTCTTGGGCGGAGGAGGTGACCTTGAATCGTAAGGAAGGTATGCCGAACATACGACCAGGTATTTGTCAGCTCCTTCCTTCGTATATCTATTTCTAACTGCAACTAAGTCTCTGGAGGTAAAGTCTTCAAGTTGCCATTAATGCTAGTCATTACGCAAGCTCTGGGCTGTGACCGGAGTATCACTAAAAAGCGTATATCCCGATAAACTGAACCCGTTTACTAAACCGTTTCTCAGCCAGGGTTCCTGGATGAGAGCCACGTCATGGTGGCTTCGAGAGATCTCCTGAGTGAGGGCCCTCGAAGCCGCTATGCAGTGCTGTAAGTTATTCTGAATAAAATTCAGACTCACCCTGGATGTTGACAGGCCCCTCCTACATCCTCCCGGATATCGGTGTAGATGCCCTATTCGGGCGTACGGCCGTCGCCACCTCAGTCTTCCCTGTCGCAGCCTGCCTCGTTTCCGCTTCCACGGAGGAGTTTCCGGACTCGATTGAAGATTCCTTCCTCGTCCGAATCGCTGTCATCGCCCTCTGGGGCGCGTTCAGTCGCCGTCCCGACACGATGTTTCCTGCGGCTACTCCGCTAGGACCCGCCGTAGCCTCCGGAGGATCCAGCGAGAGCTGCCCCGTCTGACCCGTCCCCTGTGGAGGAGACTAGTCTACCGCCACAGCTCCCGTCGGTCCAGATTGGTCCGACCCCTAGTTAGGAGCCAGGCCTGCTCCGGCAGATGTCAATCCGGAACTGGCTTTTTCTTTTTGCTCAGGAGTGTGAACACCCCCGAGCTTCCTCCGCAGCACAGCCGATTGCTGTTACTCTCAATAACCTTCCAGCTAATGGAATCCACTGAGAGAACAAGGCGGACTTCTTTGGGTTCCTCCTTTCTCTCCAGTAGTCTCCACCGGCAGACCTCTGCCGTTTCCCGTCGCCAGGCCGCTTCAAGGCCTCCGCTGACACACCGGATTGCGCACCGTCTAACTCAGATGGCAGTTGGGTCCGCATGGCAGGGGCCCCAGAAGTGGTGCCCCGACTTGTCATCCGCGCCTCTCTCCGCTTCCGAGCCCTTTTCCTTTCGGAACCTGGCCGAGACTTATTTTTGATTTTTAGATAGCCCACCCTTACAGCGAGCTCTCTAGCTAAGTTTCTGACAGATTCTTCTGTCAGAGTACGATCGGGATACCCTGGTGAGAGGCCGCCCGGATGTTCGGGGTCCCCTGGTGGGGGCCACCTGGATGTTTGGGGTCCCCCCGTAGGGGGAGGTTCCATATTGTTCCCACGAGTACAGGGGAAATGGTGGTCGACGTCCACGGTCCCCCTACACGAACGCAAGGCTGGATACTCTGGGAGGTCGCCCGGTATCCCAGAGGCTCCATTTAAGACGGTGCATCCCCACCGCCACGCACCCCTCAGCACGGAATCGCTTAACACCTTGGGTTGGGTAAAGTACCATTGCCATGATGAGCGTTGAGCTTCAGGCGTCCCAAATATATCTCCGAGACACCTGTGGCCCAACGAATCATTCGATTAGCCGGACTCTCGGCTTTACGACAGGTCTCCTCAAAACTGGTCGAGGCGGTCAATCGCAAAACCGGAACCCCGTTGCCCCCCTACACGGTCGCTCACGGTTCAGCACCTAATGCCGACCCGCAGAACGAACTCGAGGACGTACGGGTTGGATTTTGTAGGCGCGCTGGGACATACTCTGTGTCTAAATTTTATATCGTGCTGGTGTTTGGCATTGCGAACCGCTTCGGTATATTTGTTTCTGGACTCAACGTCGGCTTGTCTGTTCTCTACAGTGGGTTTTTGTAAGAAGGTTCTGTGTGCATTGCACTTCTGCTGGCGAGCAGTGTCATATGATTTGTGGAACCAGCCGCTGGACCCTGGTTTAGGCGCTTTCACTGTATGAGGGATGTATTCCTCCATCCCGACCTGGATAATTTCGGTTACCGAAGAACAGACAGCCGACGCATCCGCGTCAGAGAAAGAAACATATCTCCAAGGAAAGGTAGAAAAGAAGTCTCTAAGCCCCTCCCAGTCGGCTTGTTCGTAATGCCAAATTTTGCGATCAGTGCGAGTGGCTGGTGCCACAGCGGGTTCTGACCGAAACCTAACCTCCACAGCAGCGCGGTTTGAGTTGCCCGTGGCAACAGGACAGCAGTGCTGTAAGGGACAGGATTCGTGGTCAGAAAGAGATCCAGCAGGCTACAAATGTTATCTTCGATGTTGCTCCTCGAGTCCACCCTCCGCCCGCACATTCCGAGAGTGGAGTGCGCTTACGGCCAGAATTCTTAGCAGTCGAGGGATCGAGCATCATTAATTTCTTTGTTGGGGAAGATGACCGACTGCATAGCTTATGTGTGTCAACATTCTGACATTTATAAGACACTCTGGAAAAAGCTAGCGAGTGGTACCGCCTCGGTCGACTGGTCCTAGTCTACCACCTTCTTTTTGCATGTTAATGATGTTAAATAGACCTAAAGTGGCCCGTTGGCGGACTTGTACCGCCACCCGGCAATCGGCACCGAGGTATTCCTTAACGCGAGTACAATCACTTGAACGGGAAGAAGTTTTATACTGAATACAACAACTTCCGGAACAAGCATTTGCCACGGTTCCACTCAGTAGGGTTGGGGGTGGGGGGGTGTTAGAATATGGATGCCAAATGAGTTGAGTGAGATGAATCTGAGTAATAAAATAATAACATGCACATCTCTGCTTGTACGCTTGTATCAAACCTTTCTTGGATTAGCTAATAGCAGGGAAGAAAAAGGGGATGACGTATAAAAACGACATGAGGAAAAGAACATAATTTGAACCGGCATCTTTATTACGTAACTGCAAAATGACACCGATAGCGATCGGCAGGGGTATTCCGTATTTTGAAAAGTGACATTGTGTTTATTTGACATTATATAGTTTTTTATGACATTATGTAAGTTTTTCTGCAAGATGTCAACTTAGAACTAGCTGTTGTCCACTTCACGTGCACTCGTTCTGTAGCTGTACAGCCCTTAGCGCCGCATCGTCAGTCGTTCCTACAATTGTAGGACACCTTTATGACCTCCTTGATTCTCATAGTTTTCTACTGTTCCGTGTCAGCGGTCATTTTGAGGTTATGTTAAAAATATCTATTTGCATCAAATTGTTCATGCTTTTAATTTATATCATATGTGATACCAGCCTGGAATTTCCTACAATTCAAAAAGAAAACATAGCCTCACGATAGGAGAGCGCTGACGCTGACACGGAACAGTAGAAATCTAGAAACACCCCAGACAGTCTGAAGGAGAGAAAAGACTATGACTACAATTGTAGGACGCCTTCATGGCCTCCTTGATTTTCATAGCTTTCTACTGTTCCGTGTCAGCACTCTATTTTGAGGTTATTTTACAAAGATCTATTTGCATCAAATTGTTCATGCTTTTAATTTATATCATATGTGATACCAGCCTGGAATTTCCTACAATTCAAAAAGAAAACATAGCCTCACGATAGGAGAGCGCTGACGCTGACACGGAACAGTAGAAATCTAGAAACACCCCAGACAGTCTGAAGGAGAGAAAAGACTATGACTACAATTGTAGGACGCCTTCATGGCCTCCTTGATTTTCATAGCTTTCTACTGTTCCGTGTCAGCACTCTATTTTGAGGTTATTTTACAAAGATCTATTTGCATCAAATTGTTCATGCTTTTGATTCATATCATCTGTTATATCAGCCTCAAATTTCCTACGATTCACAATAGGAGAGCGCTGACGCTGACCCGGAACATTACAAATCTAGAAATACCCCAGCCTCACTGAAGGAGGGAAAAGACTATGAAAATCAAGGAGGTCATAAAGGCGTCCTACAATTGTAGGAACGACTGAGTAGACGGCCCTAAACATCATGGAGCTTCAGCTATCAATGTTTGGCTCTGATGTGATGTAATAACTGTAATGCTCCAGAGATGGCATTTTTGGATGCCTAAGTAATAAGTTGTATACTATAGCTGGAAGGTAACGGCAGCTAATAATCTGCGTATAATTGCTTGAGATGCATGCTTGATCCTGGAAATCGCATATGCCAATTTGCTGAACTTCAAAAATGAGAGAGGTAAAAAAGTAAATCCCTGGTTAATAAAGTATATTACAACTAACTCGTGGGAAAATAGGCTACAGAACGGAATATTTATGAAACGTGAAAAGGTTATTACATTTTACATTATTTTTTATTTCCAGTAATTTAAATTTTATATAAATTTATTTTGCGATGTCAAATAAATAGAAAATAAAAATCAGCGTCTACATGTGAGGCACTGAAAAAATGTTTTGTGTGTGATTCGTCATTCATGTTTTTCCGTGATGTGACTTAATTACATGCAACGCGGGCGCGGTGGTGGTTTCCCGTAATGCTTTCTCAAAGTTTTTGAAATCGCAAAAAACCGGGAAACATTGTAATTTATAACCTCTTTCCGACATTTTGTCGATTTCTTTAACATTATATAAGTTTCTTAAGTAATAACCCTGCCGATCGCCATAATTATCACTTTGCAATTACCTAGCTGTCAGTCACTTCAAATTCACTTGCAGTAGCTGTGTATGTTGCCTAGAAACATCAAGATACTTGAGCTATGTGCTGTATCTGCTGTAACATCTGCTTCAGACATAGCACTAGCGGAGGCCTTTCATAGCATAGCGTCCAAGGCCTAACCTGTATATTCTCTACTATTGCTAGAATGACGGCCGTTGTGCAATTCCTCCATAGATGGCGTCCCGAGCGAGTAGTCGCGGCATGGGCTAGCGACTAGCTGGTACACAAGTGACAAGTATGGCGATCACATAGCTATCACAGCTATTATTTTACATAGCGAGTGTGCTAGATAGCGTGCAATACAAATTCACAAAAAATGAAATTATCTTCACTTTTTGATTCTGCATTTTTCGTAATTAAATGTAATCACAAAGCGATACAAACCAAGCAGACATAAACGCGAGCATGAAAACAAGACACCCAAAATGCCCCACGCTTGACTTCCAGCTGCACTTGGCTGAAGTTGTATGTACTATAAATGTTCCTAATTTTATTTAGAACATATTTTTCAAGTAATGCATCAGTTCCGAAGAAGCACCAAAGATGCTGTAACAGCGAACATTAATTAAATAAACAGTAGTGTAAAATTTTTCAATTGTTTCAGTTTTTCCCTTCTGGTTGCAGAACGTAATGGGAATGATTTTTCAAAATTCTAATGAACAGTTTTATAATGTCTCTCGATATTCCCTTTTTTAGCAACGGAAACAGATGTATTACATAACAACATTTTTACCTTTAACTTCTGTAAAGAAATATTGTTCTTCCCATTCTGAATGGAAATGGTATGTCTTCATCTTCTTACCGCTGCTCATAATGTCTTTAATTGCAGGCCAACTCTAACCTAACCGCTGGACTTGGTGCCGTTCAGTTTTAAGCTGAGCGTACTGTTGCTGCGCCTTGCCTATTTCTTCCGTTCTAACTAATCGAGATCGTTCTCGAACGGATCGCTCACCGCAGTGTTGCCGCTGCTTGTGTTTATTATGCGAATTTACAAAAGTTACGGTAGCTTCTATGATTTTTACACCTTTTTAAAACATGTTGTGAGCCACCAGAATTGCCTTTGCGAGCTACCGGTAGCTCGCGACCGACGGGTTGACGACCACTGATCTACTATATTAAAAGGTAACTAGGTAAATATTTTCAAGATGGTTACTGTGTTCCGCTAATTTCGTTTCTTAACGGTTATTCAAGATGATATTGTTTTATCAAAAAAATACCAAGTCTGTCCAGGATTGAGTTAGAACATTATTTTTGAAATCTGCCACAAAAGTACTAGCTCTTCGGATAAGAGGGTAGATCTTACAAGCAAGTACAATAAATCAATTATATTTGTTTATAAGGTAAAAATAGTATTTTTGGGACGAGATTTAGCGGTACTAAATGTTAATTTTCATGGCAGACAACAGTTTTATAAAACAACTCGTCCTCTTTTGCAATGTACTCCAAAAAACAATTGAATATTTGCGAAAACTTCTGGATGAATCAATCTAATTTTTGAACCAATCTGCCTCTTCAGGATATAACTAAATTTGTTTATTTACTTTTACAGCTTTCATTGCTACCTGATTTTAGAAGCCTTTAATGGATTTTCAGCAATGTGTCCTTTAATTATTTTTATCCACGATTTTGCAGGTTTTCCAATATACTACAAGAAAAATGTCTTGATTTTCCATAAAACTACAGTATATTTTACGTGGAAACGAGAATTTAAAAAAAAATATTATTATGCAAAACCTCATCGAATTTTCTGCAGACTTGTATGGGATTAATTACTACATGGCAATAGTTCTAGAGTAGAAAGTGTAGCCAAGAATAACAAAAAAAGTCATATAAACATAGGTTCAAAATCCCCATTATTGAGATACAGGATGTTGTGACTTTTTATGCCACTGATGGGACTGAATAAGGACAAAACATGAATACTGTAAATAAATACCGTTCAAACAACTCTATGGTGAGATAGGATTACTACATACAATTTTTCTTCGTCTTTCGGGTGTAGTCTTCCAAAACAATTTAAAGCGATAAAGAAATTAATATTTTTCTTCTGTAATGGTCAACATTTCTCAATGTCTACATCCTTTAGTATGTATTGGCTATGCTGTTAGCAGTACATGTAATATCTGAAACGACGACGCATTGCTTGACTGTCTCTACAGTTGTCCAGAACCAGATGTCTGTGTCGCTCCACGTATTGCTTTCGAGATACATCAGAAAATCCCCCACACTCTCCAGACCGAGGAGCTTCAGACCACCACCCATTTTTGTCGTTACAAGGTTTTCTGTAGGGTATACAATTAAAAAACGACGTCGATACCCAACAAGTTTTATGAAAATTTAATACACAGGAGAGGTTATAAATATGTTGTTATTGTGCGATACAGTTTATCCAAATAATACAAAAAAATATTTAATCACAACCTAAAAAGGTACTTTTCGGCATACCTACATTAGCCGCTTAATGAAAATCTGTTGTTTTGGCTATCATTTCTATTCAGTGTTGGTAAATTCTTTTGCTTAGTGGCCAACATTAGTAGCAAACTCAAGAAGTTCAAGAGCTGCCAGACAAAAAAATAAAGCGATGCTGTTTATTGGCCAATGGAATCATCGGCCTGGACATCAAACATTGAGAACCAGAAAAACCATAGAGTACATTGAAATTTTTCCTTTTACCGAATTACTTATTTATATCACAATGTCAGGTAGCATCGCTTAAAACCTCTACATTCATAAGTGGAAGTCTGCTTATGGATGAAATGTTGCCTTGATAAATCTTCGTCCACAATCTTGAGCATGCTCTCGACATCCATCTTTTTCGCGTGCTCTGAGAAAACCTTATGTATGCACTGAATGTACCAACTCCCACGTTTCTCGTCCCTTAGCGAATAGAAACCTATAATAAAGAAAACAAAGGATACATATGATCAGTCGTATCTAGAAGCTACAGATTGTTTAACATAACAATTATTGCAATCTGATAGCAACTGCTGTTCTCTACGTTTTTTCTTTCACAAAAAGCAACCTGGCAGAAATTCAACTTTGAAGCGGTTACGTTTCACTCTTGCTTTCCTATTAAAGCAACTGGCTGTCTTGTTGCGAGGTTGTGGTTAAAGCCATTGACTATTATTCCGTTTATTTCGAACTAGCTGTTACCCGCGACTTCGTATGCGTTAAATTGTTACTAACAACATTTTTGAGTAGGTATTGCCATAATTGCATTGCATTAGTATTCTGTATAGACGGAAGGGCGACCAGATAAGATCACAACACTTAGGCCCCATTCAGCTCCTTGTACTTCCTCCCCAGGAATCGCTCAAGGCTGAATCGTCAGCCATATCTAGGCTGTTGATGAGGTGGTGAGTGGTGATGCGACTCAGTGGAGTAGATTCGCTTAGAATGGATTCTCGGATTGACAGGACAGCTGTCACATCGTCCTCTTCACAATCCCCTCAGAGGTGGAACAGGAAGATGAAACTGAACTAAAATTTCTTTGCGGGTGCCCATTTACATATCAAAAATCCAAGTGAAACCCATATTTGCGTACCTAGCTTTAAAAAATAATAGTTTCCCATAGTAGCTTTTACCCCATATTTCAGCATTCAAGCCTAATTTTCACAACAAAAGAAAGGCTATGTTCGTCTTTAAGGTCAAAAAAATTACTATATATATATATATAGATATAGTATATATACAGGGTGGCCAATCCATGTGTGGACGGAATATTACTCATAAACAAATTCATTTTGGGAAAATGTTATACATGACATTTGAGGGCACATTTATGAAATATTTTCAATTACACAGGGTGTCCCAATTTTGACCTACATATCAAAGTAGTGATTTTTTAAATGGAATGCCTGAAATTTTGTTTTGGTGTGTTGTTCTATTAAAAGCTTAATAACTCAAAATCTAAAGATTTTATCTGGATCAAACCTTATACGAAAAGAAGCTTCTACGAAATTGAATCCAAACTTGCACAAATAAACAGGGTGATGCATTTGAAATTTTTGAGAAAAAGTACAATTCGCGTTTTTGACCACCCAGTATGAGCAAAAATGTTACCACATGCGCGCTTAAAAAGATTGTGATAGCTCTTTCAATAAAGCGGTAGTATTTTGAGGTGTGCCTAAAAACCCTAGACCTCCTTCGATTTAAATTTTCATATAGTTCGTGAAAGTAGAATTTTTTCCCTCAAAGTTAGTGTCAATGTCGAAATCTAGATGAACATTTACTTCGAGTAAAAGCATCCTTCTAACCTCTGGGTGTACAATAGGTTTATTTAGTAAACATATTGATTTGTTTTTTATCAATCTATGTTGCAAACTTACAAGGAATTTTTATTGGTCATTAATAAGATAATTTTAACTTACCAATATGCCCAAAAAAGAACCAAACAGTGAGGGCATATTTTAAGTTAGTATTGGGTAACATATACAGTCTGGATTTGTCTTAGAGGTCACGAATTTTCGAAGTACTTTTTAGAGCTGTGCTTTTTGTTGTTTTGAACCAATCAGTTCAACCTCTTGGTTAAGGGTCTATTAGGTCCCTAATTTTGGTACGTAATTACCAATATTTGACAAAGGATTCAAATCTCAAGAGAATTCAACTTTTAAGGTCAGCATTCAGGAATATAATTACTAAAATTTGACAAATATAGGTAACTTTTTCTCTGGTAGTAGCCCATTTTAAAAAAATGCTAGCTGGGAGGGATTTTTTTATCAAGAGGATTGTTCTGTGGTGCTTCCGAGAGATGAGTCACCATGGAGCAAACTTACCCCCCAGTTCACAGTCGTGGCATTATAATCAGATGTATTTAGAATTTCGTGTATAATAAAAAAAAATTAGTAACGTTTACAGGGTATTCTATAACAAATAAACAAGTTGATATGTACTTCCCGTACCACCGGAAGCGTCACCATTTTGAAAATATGTTGGCCAAATTGCTCCTATAATTTGTACTATAAACCCATTTCATAACTGTTTTATATAAACTTTTTGATTAATCGATCGCTGCAGTTTTACGAGGGACATATAAGTCCTGCCGAAAGTAACATCTAATCTGCAAAACAAATTTCGTAAATATTTCTTTGGTCTGATCACAGAGGCTGATGATCCTTCATACACTATTAACCTACTTGCCACAGCTCTTTTATGAACTGCACCTCTCCTGGAAGGTTTTCAACAATGCTGCTGTAATTAAATCACTTCAAGGGACATAAAAACGCAATTGAGAAGTACTTTTATTCGATTATTAACACCAGCTGATACGTCACAATGTGATGTAGCGTTGACGCTTCTATTTGTGAACGCCAGTTTGCTGTCAGACCTTATTTTTTATTTAACAAGGGTGCCAAGGTGAAACCCCCAAACGCTCGACTATTTGACAAAAAGATCTGCCTTGGAATTTATTTTATCCAAATCCAAAAACCTACTAACCTGGTAGCGTTGAATGTGCGATCAACATGTCAGCATGACTTTTGTAAACTACTGTTGGTTTTGTGTCCGTTGCTAATGTTTCGTACTGTGTACCCCTAAAAAAACATGGAAATTTGGTGCTTAAATCCATAAAACTGGTTATGAATAACTTATCTAACTGGATCTAGAAGCTCACAAGTGGCTTAACGAGAACGTGACCTCGTGTTGATAATCTTTAATTGAACCTCTCCATCGTTGTTTTCATCCATCTAGTTATGGGTAAGTCAATAGCCCATCGAATATATCTACAACAATAGGGGACGTGGGCGCTAACAGAAATTTTTCTCAGGGGGAGGGGATTAAACAAGAGAAAACTCTTTGTATGTTATAATTATATATCAGCTCCCAAAGATTTTTTGAGACCGGCAGGTAGCAAAGATTTGGCAATGCTGAATATGCAAATTTCACAGCCCCCCCCTGAGGGTGCCTAGAATGGGGTGCCGGAAGTTTTCTTGAACCTTTATTTTGACTTTCTATAACTTGGCTCAGAGAACCGGTTTTTTAAAAATACATTATTAATTTGCATTATATATCATTTGCTGATATTTAGCAAGTTATAGAGCATATAATTGTCTACGACTTGGGAATATAGTAATTTATATATATATATATAGAAATATATTTTTATATATTTCATATAATTAAGAGCATTACCGCAAACGTCGTTCCAAGATATCCCGCTTCATCGCTGACCGATTTTAATGCAGTTTTTCGTCTTTATAATCAAATGAAAATTGCTGATTTCGGGAAGAAACTATTTTTAACAGTGAAAATTTTGGTCAAAAAAATATTATCTTGCAAACCGTAACTTTTTTGTGAAATCT
Source organism: Acanthoscelides obtectus (assembly GCA_963669975.1). NCBI lineage: Eukaryota > Metazoa > Arthropoda > Insecta > Coleoptera > Chrysomelidae > Acanthoscelides > Acanthoscelides obtectus. The sequence goes on along the minus strand of CAVLJG010000001.1, from coordinate 53,804,378 downwards.
AATAGTTTCAGAAACACAAAACTATTTTTATAGCCAATTTCCAAATTTGAACCTTCTGTGTTGAAAAATTACTGAGGAATTGTGAAATGTGTTTTCCGGCATACTGATGAAGACATAAAATGTATTTTTTTGACAGGGGATATCTTTTAAAGCCCTTCTCATACAAATAAACTCGATGGTATTGCCGTATCGTCCTTTCCTGCCTGAAGAGTGAGATTCTCCAGAAATGCAGCATACTCATTAAAACCCTTCAGTCATTCGTTACATATACAGGGTGACTTCGAAGTTGAGTCATTTATTTTAACAGTGAATAGATCTGATCAAAAGAAATGTTTTTTTCCTTTACCATTTTTCTGGTAAAATTAAAGTAACAAAGTTATAGCCCTTTGGAAGTTTGAGTACCGCCCTGTCTCAATATCATGTGCTCGTGTTTGGCAACAACGGATATAATCCGCCTTACCGGTTCATCGCATCGGAAACAAAAAAGCGAAAGAATTTGGAACGATGTTTGTGTACAGTTTATTATTTTATTCAGTTCAGTTATACATACAGTCAGTGTCAGTGTCGCGTGTGAATAGTGTCTGTTGCGTGGCTCAAACGAAATAAAAAATGGCACATGTTTATGCGGATCGGTTTCCCAATCGAGTGCAACCAACCCCTCGTGCCTTTGTTAATGTAGTACAACGGGCTCGTGAATCAGGTGACTTAAGACCTCACAGGGTACCTCACGATCAAATACAGGTCCGCACTGAAATACTTGTCGGGAGGATACTTTATAAAACAAGGTAAAATTTTTTTTTTTATTTTTTTTATTTGTACACACATATTTTGGTTTATCTTCCTTCTACAATCATTATCTGAAAATTAATGACTCAACTTCAAAGTCACCCTGTATATTGACGTACATATTTAATGACCATATCGTAGAACTGACCAAATTTGGCATTATCGTTAAGCCGTCAACGTTCAACGATTTGGTCATCCACGATTGATCATATCGTAAAATATGGTGTCCATACAATACTTAGTAAAAATTCAGAATATGTTACGAACTCGTTTATTATTATTTAAGTATGTTAAGCATTTTTATTAAAACTAAAATATAATAATTATATTAAAACAATCTCAAATCACACAACGTATCTCAACTAAAACTGAAACTGAACGGATTATTAGGATGGGTACTCCGAAAAACAACTTTGCTATGAACGACAGCCATGTTGAAATGTAAACAAAGCCCTCCCAGCGTATCTATCGGCAATTAATATAATTATTTTACGATTTGATTAACCAAGCTTGACCATTTCAAGAAGTAGTTCAGCATTTACCTCATCATACAGGGTGTTTTCAAAGTTGAGCCATTTATTTTAACAGCTTGTAGAACTCGTATTTATTGCTCCATCATGATACACGAACTTTTCCAATAGCCCTACAGAAAAAATCGCAAGGCATTAAATCCGGGGAGCGAGCAGGCCAAGAAATGGGACCATTGCGCCCTATCCGTCTATTCGGAAGCTCATTATTTAGATGTTGATGAACTTCTCGTCTAAAATGTGGTGAAGCCCCATCATGTAGGAACCATATGTTCTGTCTCACATTTAGAGGAACATCTAATAATTGTGGCAGATTGTGTCGAGGAATATCTAAATAAATTTCACCGATCGCTCTTTTTACAGCATGTGAATTTTTTACTACCCACACTTCACTATGAGAAACTTCAACTTGAGCTGCTATGGCTCTAGTACTCATTGTTTGGTCGTCTCCGACCATTTCTAAAATGTCTCCCTCAATTTGTAATATTTCAGGTTGAGCAGGTCTTCCAGTGTGACCTCATTATTCTTTTCAATATCCTGTGTCACGAGGTCTAATAAATAAACTTATAAAGATTCATGGCGCCGGATGATTTCTTAAAGGAAACTTTCAGCATACAGCCGTCATGCTGCGGCTGCATATTGTTGGCAATCTCAGTATGTTAGTATTATATCCACTAGTTCAATGTTTCCGTAAACAAGCGCCATTTTTCGCACAAAATTCTCAAACAAATGAAAGTATACGCACTATTAAAAGGCTGTTACAACTGATCGAACCAAAAACTCGTACTTAAAACAATACAATAACACAAAAAGTTTGCCAGATTTAGATAAACGATAAGAGTAGTAAACAAAAAGCGCTAAGATTTTACACGGCAGTGGTCGAGAATATCAAAGAATCTGTATAATAACTATCTTATTTTCAGTCTTTTACTATTTCTTTTATTATGCAACTTTTATATAGGTGATTTTTAATATATCAAATCCTTTTGACGAGTCCTGAAAGCAGTTAAAATAAATGACTCAACTTTGAAAACACCCTGTATAGTTGAACAATTTATTATCATTGATTTGGTCAACGCACATCACGACCTGGCCAATAGATAATAATGCATTTCATGAAATGGTCAATTTTACGATATGGCCACGAGATATGCACAACCTGGCAAGTAGGAACCTATTCTTGGTTCCTTGATCTATTACTACTATTAGTTGAACATCAACCCACGTGCCATCGCCTACATGCCTGGCAAAATTGTCGACAGTAAGCCCCTCTCCGAGCGCCAATACCAGCTGCCTCTGGTAATCAACCCATCTACCACATTCGAGTATATGTGTAGGGGGATCCTCTTTCTTGAAATATATGCAGCTCGCGTACGCTCTCTTTTCTACCCTCTTCAGGTAGCTGTCAAAAAACCATGTCCTGTGAGGAACTGTACAGTATAGTAATCTATCCGCACCGCTCCCTTGTCAATCCAAGTTTTAATATCCTGAATCAGCCTTCTAGTCCATGCACTATTGCCAGTTGCATCCCATGTCTCTCGCCATCTGACAAAAAGCGCCTCTCTTTCATCGCTTCTAGCTTCGGCGCCCTTTTTATCGAGTACGTGCATCTCTCCTCAGTCAGCAAATCAATTGGCGGAATACCCGCAAACACCAGCAGTCCGTTGGTCGACACCATTCTGAAAGCACAGACCACGCGCAGCAACACTTTTTGCTGGCTTCTGTATAGTATCAGAGGCCTATATTTATTTTTCCTCGAGGGCTTCTGACCCCCCTGCTGAAATAATACGCCTCTCACTACTGGGGCCTTCATCAGATGGTAGTATCCATATCAAGGATGCAGCTACTTTATTTACCTTATCAGTGGTACGCATTATGTTTTCAAATCTTTGTCGAACCACCCAACCAGGTACTTAATTGCATTTTGGCATCGAATCTCTGCATTATTAACCTTAAAAGCTAGTAAAGTTAGCTTATGTCTGCCAGAAAGTATAACCACTTCCATCTTCTCAAGAGCTAAACTCGAAGCCATTTTGTTCCATACAGATTGTAATTATAATGATTCCATTTGCCAAAAGCTATTCTAGTTTACATCTCGCTTTGCCAGTGACTATCATCGCCAGGTCGTCAGCATACCCTAAAGGCGCGTACACATCTGGCGAACGCATGTGGCCGAAGCTCTTCGATCGAATTCATTCGATGATTTCGACGTTCGATGGAAAATTTGCTCTGCCGTCCACATTACGGTGAACGAATTCGTTTGCAGTCATTCGTCGAGGTTCGCTGGTATTTTTGTAAATGGTAAAAAATGGCGTCCGATGTTGAGGATATAATTATTGCAAGTGCGTTGTATATTATTATTAGTGAGGCGGAGACCGAAGCATTGAAAGAGCCCCCCAAGAAACGACGAAAACGGCGCTGGTGGACAACATCATTGTTCAAAAGCAGAAGTCGGTATAGAGGGATGGACTTAATTAGTGATCTAAAAGCTGAAATGGAATACGGACTTTTTGTAAATTTTTGTAGAATGAAGTCTACTGATTTTGAATGGTTATTAAATGAAATCGGTCCAAAAATCGCGAAACAAGATACAAAGTTTAGAGAAGCAATACCGTCAACAGAAAGGTTAATGTTAACCCTACGATATTTAGCTACTGGTGACTCATATACAAGTTTAATGTATACTTTTAAAATTTCAAAACAACTCATTTCAAGGATAATACCAGAAGTTTGCTCTGCTATAATTGAGACGCTACAAGAATACGTTAAGGTGAGTTCAATAGTTATGTATAATATGCTTTAGGTATTTATTAAAAAGTCTAGGGTTTATATAAAAAAAACAAAAAATGCCTTAAAGACTATCTGTAAATGCATTTATAAAACGTATAATGGGTGTCTTCGGATTATCAGTTTCCTGTAACGTCAGGTTTGATGGGGTCGCCGACAAAAAAGACTCATTTTCATTCAGTGGACCATCTGATTCTGAAGGTGATGGTAAAGGAGTACTGATGCTTTGAGTGTCTGAAGCATATTGATTATATGAATTGGGTGTTGTACTAGGCGTGATACTCGTATAAATTTGTTGATTGGGTTGAGATAAATAATATTGTTTGTGGCTAATGGAACTGATTGAGGACACGTGTGGTTCATAAAGTCCCTTATCAGCCTTATACAGAATATCTCCAATTAGATGTTCCACTTCACTTTGTGTATGCGCGCTGTATTTTCTATGCTTTGCAGCAACATGTTCTCCAAAAATTGTGCTACCGTCTCTTGTTTTTTTACTTGCAAGTGTTTCTTGTAATATTTGGTATGCTTCTTGCCCTCTAGAGATAGCACTGGTTGCTCCTTGATTCACAGAAGCCACAGATGGTACCCGTTTGACCCTCTTGGGAGATATAAAATTTGATTTTCTTTTGAGGGTTATTCGTTCTGGTACTTCTGTTACTTGCGTGTCATTATTAATTTCGTCAACAGCTATGTCATTGTTGGCCATGTCTTCTTCCTCTTCCTTCTCATCCTCCTCTTCTTGATATTGATTCCTTGGTCGAATCAACTCCTGAAAAAATTTTGGTTTCATGTTTTTTTACACTAACGTTTTTTTTTGTTTTTACGAATGGCGATATGTTGCGGAAATGTTTGAAGCTCTATGGAATTTTCCTCACTGCCTTGGTGCCATAGATGGCAGACACTGCGTACTTCAGGCACCCATACACAGTGGCAGCGACTATTTCAATTATAAAGGAAATTTTAGTATAGTTTTGTTGGGAGTTGCTGATCCAAATTATTGCTTTTTGTTTGCTGATGTTGGCTGCCAAGGTCGGATTTCAGATGGAGGTGTGCTAAAAAACTCTATATTCTGGAAAAAATTGCAAAACAATGAGCTCCATTTACCACCTGATGACATTCTACCTAATAGACATGTGAAAGTTCCTTGTGTATTTGCAGGAGACGATGCATTTAGCCTTAGTGAGCATTTAATGAAGGGGTATCCAGTAGAACAAAAAAAAGGTTCTAAGAAACGTATCTTTAACTATAGACTTTGTAGAGCCAGGCGTATTGTTGAAAATGTTTTCGGCATCATGTCAGCTGTTTTTAGAGTTTTGAGAAAAGTGATGCTAGTATCACCTGAAAAAGCAACTTTGGTAGTTTTAGCATGTATCTATTTACATAACTTCCTAAGGAAAAGTAAACATTCTCGCAACACTTATACTCCATCAGGAACATTTGATGATGAGAAAGAAGGAAAAATCATTCCTGGACAATGGAGACAGGGAAGCGAAAATAAAAATGCAGAGTCCTTTCTTCCAATACCTAAGATAGGTCGAAAAAGTTCGGCAAATTGTGAAGCAATTAGAAATGAATTTGCTACATATTTTATGGGCGAAGGTAGCGTGAGTTGGCAACATTCACATGCGTAGAAATTAGTCGGCTAATTATAATCTTCTGTCTTATTACTGCCTATACACTGAGGTCGTACAAATCTCCCTATTTTATTTTATTTGATAAAAAAATAAATATTTACCTCAGTGTTTTTAGTGTCTTTTGGTATAAACTTGTCCATCAAGAAAAGCATTTCTTTGAAAGCGAACCAGCTAGATTTAAAAATTGTGTCGGTTCCTGAGCCAAATTTAAACGAGCTATCTTGTTTTTGTCTCTCACGTGGGAATGATGTTAATAAAGATTCCATTTTCTTTTTGACCTCCCCTGTATCGCCTTTCATAATTTTGCTGATGTCGTTCCAGGCATCCATTTTCTTTATTTTATTTTTGTAATCTTTATGCACTGGATTCCATAAAACTTCCCGTTCTCGATATAAACCAATAAGTTTTAAACAAGAGGAATTAGTCCACTCCATTATCACTAAATAGAAACTCAAAACAAAATGACCACGATGAGACACTTAAAAACTGAAAAGCGTACACACTAAACACAGCCAAACGAATTCGTTCTTCAATTTTCTTTTGATGTACCGCCCAGTGACCGAAATCTCGCGAAGGCAAACACATGCGTTTGTTAGGTCGTACACATTTACCGACGGCGTTCGGTCGAAAGGCTTCGGCCACATGCGTTCCCCAGATGTGTACGCGACTTAACAAGCGAATTCGCGGAAGTATCTGTAGCCGAGGGACCCCGTCGTAGAAGAGGTTCCAAAGCAATGGCCCTAAGCGGAGCCCTCTGGCCTTCATTGTCTGTTATCGTACCATAAGCGTCCCTTGATTGAAATAGCTATTTATTATGTTCAATATATAGCTAGGGGTACCTAGCTTCTCGAGATATCCCACAATTTGTTGCCATTGTGCCGTGTTGAAGGCATCTATAACGTAAAGCGACTGTAGTTGCCGTTATTGGTTGCTTCTGTTAGCACTAAGGCGGCTATGGTACACTTTCCCTTCCTAAATCCATATTGTGAAGGAGACAGTCCGTTTTTTCTTCAACGTATTTTATTATCCTACCTTTTTTCTGCCGTTATAGTAGCTTTCCTAGGGAGGCCAGCATACACAGGTCTTTATTTGACTTCCCTAACGGTGGTTTTCAGAAGTTTAGAGATGAGAACCAAACCAGCTCCAGACGATTGTCCCTTGTTTCCGTTTGTTCTGTGATACTTTCTGTTTTCTATGGTTATTTTACGTCTGATAGTGAGGCATTCTTTTCTCTTTTGCTATTCCATTATTCCACCAGTACTTTGCTCCCCTCACTTTACCATCCTCTTTTTTGTATGCATCCTCTTCCCTCCGATGTTTGGTTATACGAGGGATGTCTTTTAAGTTTTGCATATTGAAACATAGTAGGCCACGCGGATCGAACGTCAGTACTGAATCTTAACCTTACTCTTCAGTAAACTTAAATTCGAAGTTTCACAAGAATACGTGCAGTGTTATCACTACAGTGAATTTTTAAGTGTCACCAAGTCATTAGAAAAATGGAACTCAGCCGAGAACATTTTCGCGCCATAATTTATTACAACTTTCAGAGACAATTATCGCAACAAGAATGCCTTGCTGAGTTATTGTCTTTTTCCCGTTGGTATGGAGAATTCAAACGTAGACGGGTGATTCTTAGCGACGAACACAGGGTGGGTGCACCAAAAACGGCAGTCACCCAGGAAAAAAAACTGATCATTGAAGATAGACATGTGACATATTGCGAGATTGAGGCGTCCTTGAAGATCTCAAAATTCAAAAAAATGTACATGAAGAATTAGGAGTAAGAAAATTAGTTTCTCGTTGGATACCCCACCTGTTGACCGAAGAGCAGAAAGCAGCCAGGGTTAATTGGTGTCAAAAAATGCTTGACCGATTCAATTCCGGAATCTCAAAAAATGTGTACAGGATTGTTAGTGATGAATCATGGATTTAGTGTTATGAACCAGAAAATAAGCGACAGTCGGCTGTTTGGGTGTTCCACGGTGAAGAAAAGAAAACACCATCCTCCATATAGTCCCGATCTAAGTCCTAACGATTTCTTTACTTTCCCGAAAATTAAAAACAGACTGCGTGGTCAAAGGTTCCAGTCACCAGAAGAAGCAGTTGACGCATTCAAAAATGCCCTTTTGGATCTGCCAGCAAACGAGTGGGATAAGTGCTTCGAAAATTGGTTCGAGCACATGCAGATGTGTATTAATCTTCGTGGAGAATACTTCGAAAAACGATAAAGTTATTTAAAACTACCTACCGTGTTGCTTTATTTCCATATGCAAAACTCAAAAGGCATCCCTCGTATATGCTAATTGCTGCATCCCCATCTGCGTCTTATTTTCATGGACCACTTTGTATTATTTGGATCCGATACCAGAGCAACTTCTATCAAATTTTCCTTTGCAAATTGGTCAAGCATATCGTGTGCCTCTCTGCACCAAATTTGCTTGTATTATTTTCATTATATTGTTGTGTGGGTGTTGCCTTTGTTGTGGTATAAAAGGGATGATCGGTAGGTATCAACCTGAATAGTGTGGAATACGTTAGTGACTATTTTCAGTCAAAATAAACTGGGTTATGTGTCACAATTCATTTGGGAGGAATACATGTACAGGTGAACAAGGTATCACCTAGTAAAAAAAGAATAAGAGACAGATAAAAGGATGCCAAAGGTAAATGTTGTAGAGAAAACATCGTTTTTACTATTTAAAGTCTAATTTATTACCCTCGCACTAATTTATTACAAATTTATCAGTAGGTCGAATTTTGCGCTGCTGTCTTAGCATCCGCTATCGGTCGACGTTGCCCTCTGTGCGTGTATTTATCTTCGAATCCCAAAGTATACCCGCGCTTTCGATATAAGTCGAGTCTTCATCGACGCCTTGTAGATAGCGGTACATGTTTCTTGATGCGTGGCGAACGTTGACGATGTGTGGTCTCGTAATTCGTTGCCTAGGCGTCGATGTTACGAGGGTGTCTCATTGTTGCTCAGAATTCCAGTTACTAGGGCGTTATTCTACTCCCTCCTTAAGACCACTTCTTCTTGAAACTTCCAAACTGCATGTTAGAAGGTGGCCGGACCTTACGCCCGAACAACACTTTCGCAGGGTTCTGGCCCGTTGACTCGTTGACTGCAGCCCGATACGTCATCAGGAACATGAGGAGATAACTGTCCCAATCACCTTGGTAGCTGAACACCACCTTTGACACGGCCCGGTTTATCCTTTCTACCAATGCGTCCGATTGGGGGTGTAACACCTGATACCCAGCTTCTCGCAGATTCCTTTAAAGAGCTCGCTCTCGAAGTTTCTCCTCTGGTCGGAGTGCAGCTCTAGCAGGACTTCAAATCGGCTGATAATGTCATCAACCAGAATTTCTTCAACTATGGCAATTTCTTGGTTGGGGATAGCGTACGCCTCGACCCACTTACTGAAGTAGTCCATGGCAACCAGAATGTATTTGTTCCCATTCTCCGATGCGGAAAACGGCCCCAACATGTCGATGGCTATCCTCTCAAATGGGCTGCCTAATTTATACTCCTTCATCTTGGCTTACGACTACCACAGCGGTCGCATTGCTCGCAGAACACGTTGTGAATTGCCGGCACCACTACCTGACGTCTTCCGAGCAGTTTACTTAGTTAAGCCGCTTTCGAACCTTTCCAAAGGTCCAGCCGAGATTTCAAACCGACTGCATTTCTCCGAGTTCAATTTTAAGTTTTTACCTCCGAGCCTACAGACACCTCTTCTAAACTCTGCAGGTGCCATCAAAAACGTGATAAGAGCTAAACTCCATTCAGCTTAGTATAAATGTGGCGTTTTATAAATATTTTATGGCAGTTTGGCAACATCGCCTCGGTACATGCAGAGCCATCCATAAGCAAATCACCAAGCTAAGTACGGCACATAAATCGCCGCAATTTTTATTTGTAAACAGCAATAGTCCAAGAGCCGACCGCGAAGTTTCGGTTACTGATCTGAGATGTTAAAACAAAGAAAGACAAGTAGTTTTGCGAAAAACTTAGGTGAAAAACAAAGGATACTTCCAATCCTTCTATTTTTGCCCCTGTTCCTTTATTGCTGACATGCCCAAGAGTGTCCTTTGTTTTTCATCTAATTTTCTGCAAAACCACTGGTCTTTCTTTGCATTTACTCATGGGCTTAAAGTACCATGACAGGTAGCTCCATGGCGATGTTACTTAATGCCTCGTAAACACAATGTCTTCTGACAAAAGCCATAAGTGTGCCTGCAGGCTCTTGTTGGTGGCTATTTCGTTCCTTGTTTTTCTTCAGGTTACACACGTATCCAGTTGTGATGGGCATATGTTTTCACTTCAGGAATACATATGCCCTGAGGTTGATTCCTCCATCCTGGTGACGTACTGAAGCCACTAGCACAGAATCATGGGGGTGCTGATGGCGGCTAGTTCTCGACGACCTGAGTTGGACCTCTCTCCTCAGCTGTTCTTCTCGGCCAGTTACATTCTTTGCGAAGATGACCCAACTCTCTACAGTTCCTGCGGCGTATAGCTCGAGTATTTTGCGTCAGCAAACCCTCTTTTATTGTTTTTTTTTGTGCAGAGGAAAAACATGATGATCTTCGTGTCTTCATGTGTTCGCCGCGGTGTTATAAATGCACGCATCGCTCTTTACGGTGACTGGAGGGTACTCCAAGAAAAAACCTCTGTTGCTGCCTCTTCTCCACACAACAACGGGACGAGATGAGCATTGCGTCGCTGCCTTTTTGTTGACCAGTGCTTCGAAGATTTGCTGACTAGGGTAAGCTTCTTTCGCTTCTTCAATAACCACCCCCACTCGGGCATGGCTTCCAGATACTTCTTTCAAATTCTAACGCGCAGGCCAAATGACATCCACAAACGTCTGCACTGCTAAACACTCCTTCAGGTTGCCAGGAGCTGATGAATAGACGAAGCACCCACGTGCGTAATATACACAACACACAACACAACATTCATGGCATGGAATTACCTTCCGATGCGGAAATTCGAACCCGCGAGCCCTGGGTTGCTAGCCAAAAGCGCAAACCACCGAGCTACCGAGACTCCTAAATGTATACTTACGTCTTCACCTCGATTTTAAAAAATGTACGTCGTTACAGGGTCACTCCATATCAGAGCCTGAATTTATTGTTTTAGCATTAAAGATCTTCATACCTGCAACATTGGAAGAAGAAAATTTTTGGCTTTCCGATAAGATCCGAACACTTATCGCTTGCAAATTCATCCAAAATTTCATCTATAGGTAACCCTTGATCATCCACTCCTAAGATCTCCGTGTATCCTCCAGAAACTGCTAGTTGATTTTCATTAGTATTGGTACCATGACTCATCACAATTACTATAGATATATCTGTCTCTTTCATGTCTTTTCTGAAAGATTTTATTGTGTTCAACATTTGCTAAAAATAAGAAAGTATATTTACTAAGGTCCGTTTTTTCAATCGCTGGTTAACTGTCAAGTTTGGTAACTGTAACTTGTCTCAACTATTAGTTGTCCATAAATTCGCTTCTCAAGCTCTGGCTTACCAACCCATTTCTGTTTTTCTGTCATACGCGTTTTACGACGCTCGATGTTTGTGTCTCGTATCATTCGCGGCAACTCATGCACGGGTATTACGTATCTTGAAAAGTGACATTTTGTCGGTTTTTTGACATTTTGTAGGTTTTTTATGCCATAGCGTAGGTTTTTTAACAAGATGTTAGCTTAGCACAAGCTAGTAAACACGTCTGCAAGATGACATTTAGTCGTTTTTTATGTTGTTTAGGTTTTTCACATAATACCCCTGCTCGTTACCTTTAAAATCCCAGTCATTCTACAACTAAAAAACGGGCCTTACTGTAATTACACATTATACGAGTATTCACAGTTCGGCTTTCGCCTTTACCAGCTCAAAACAAACTAAGCGATACGAGGTAGGTTATACTGGGTGATTCTATAAGGTGGTTCACCCCTATAACATTTTTATTATTGAACATAGAATAACGAAATTTGGGTGTTGCTTATCATGGATGAATTTACATTTTTTGACATATTCACTTCCTTTGACCTACTTCCAGTTTGACTCGAAACGATTACAACTTTCGATTTTTAAATGGTACACCCTATATATTTTTACTTATTTCGATCGAGAATATCATTTTGAACTCAACACGCCTCACTTGTCAATATTTGACAAATAAAGTCATTTTTATTTCAATTTTTATTTTTTGACCTAGAATGCCACGGATTCTGTAAATCGCTTCATTTTTGATCAAGCAACACGAGAAGAATACGATTTTGAGGCGAACGACCTTACAGTCATCTTAAATATTTTCTGAAAGTTAGAAACACTAACTTTTTCAGTTTACTTGATTTTTTCAAATAGAAAGGGGGTGGCTCGTCAGCTTTTTCTACGATACTACACACCCTAATTCTATTTTCACTATTTTTTTGAATATGTAAATGATACGTATCTGAATTCGGTAAACCTAGGCACTAAGTCCTATTATTCTAGTTATCCTTGACCAACAATTGAAGATATTGCTAAAGTTACTTCAACAAATACCGAATCGAGGTTATTAAAAATATTGTCTGTTTTAAAAATTTATTTGTTACTTAGTTAATGTAAAAACTATCCTAGAAACGAGAAAGTTTGGAAAAACAAGAATCGAAAGTTGTCTTAACCAAGCTTTCAGACAGCACACTTCTAGGCACCGTATGTTTTTTGTCAAAACAGGAATTACCGTTCATTTTGAAGGGGATGACTCTGACAATAGAGGAAATTACAGGGAATTGTTAAGATTCATTGCCAAAAAAGATCAAAAACTTTCCGAACATCTAGAAACGTCGACTGTTTTTTCGGACGGCTTGGATTAGTCATAGCATAAGACGATGAGGTATATCAAGTGCCCCAGACGCTCAGTCCAGGAATGCTTACCTTAATTTAAAAATAGTTTAAATAAAATACCTAAAATAAGCAAAAACTTATAGTTGGGAGGTTCAAAATAAACTTATTTTGGTAACAATTTAGAAAAAGTCACGCGTCGCCACAGGAATTACACCAACATATTTACGTTGACGACCACAACCGAAGATTAACTTGTTACAATTGGTTTTTGACTAAATACAGAGAAGATGAACTTTTTCCGTTTAAAATTATTTATTCAGACGAAAGTCGGTTTACCAACTTGTTTATGTTTAATAGAATAATAAAAGGTACTGGTCAGAAACAGACTCACGACTAATGCAAGGAAGAAATTTTCAAGAGCTATGGGTATTATCGGAGAAAAACTTTTGGGGCCAATAATTTTTGATGGACACCTTACTGTGGAAAGATATCCACAGTTCCTAAACAATGAAACAAATGGCTTCTTTGAAGTTTTGCCACTGGCTCACCAAGTTGATATCTATTTTCAAGAAGTTGAGTCTCCGCCTCACAATTTTCTTGCGGTAAGAGAACATCTCAATAACACCTTGCCAGAAAAGTGGATTGGCACTAATGGCCTCCGAGGTACTTCCTTAAGTTGTCATATTTTTCAGAACGTCTAATTTATTTTTCATATTTTAGATCACCAGATCTTACTCCGCTAGTTTTTTTCTTTGGGGGACAATTAAAAAACTGGTGTATAAAACTACGTCAGCTACTCGCAAGGAACTGGAGCATAAAGTAAGGGCGCAATTCCGGAACATCTCTGCGGAACAGTTAATCAATGTGGTGCAAGCAACAATTGATAAAGTTGAACTTTACCGTGATCAAGGAGCAGGCCATTTTGAACACTTAGAACCTTAATGGCACATATTTGAATTCTATTTGTTGTTATAATAAAGATAGAATATGTATTTAATTCATTTGTATAGTTTACTCCAACATAGGCAACGCGTCCTTTTCTTTTTCTTCACTGACTATAAAGCTATTCGTATTTTCTTCTGGTTCGTTTGTATTTCGAAAGCAACACCTTCAATTACGTGTCACGGATAACTAGAATAATAGGACTTAGTGCATAGGTATCCGGAATGCAGATACGTATTATTTGTTGTTAAGTATGATCGTTTCATACAATTACTCAGAAAAATAATGAAAATAAAATAAGAGTGTATTATGTCAAAGTATTCGTAAGAAAATGGTCTCTTAGAAAAAGCTGACGAGCCACCCCCTTTCTATTTGAAAAAATAAATATTTGTATCTTTATGAAAATTTTTAAAATGACAGTAAGGTCGTTCGTCTTCGCATCAAAATCGCATTTTTCCTGTATTACTTGTTCAAAGATGAAGCGATTTACAGGATCCATGACATTCTAGACCGAATCTAAATCGAAATAAAAATGACATTATTTGTCAAATATTGACAAGTGAAGCGTTGTTCAGTTCAGAATGTCACTATCGATCAATAAGTAAGAACATGTATGGTGTCTCTTTTAAAAATCGAAAGTTGTACGTCCGGTCAAACTGGACGTACGTCAAAGCAAGTGAATATGTCAAAAAATGTAAATTCATCCATGATACGCAACTCCCAAATTTCGTTTCTATGGCCAGCCACGAGCGTATAAACACAATCGATTCCAGGTTTTGCTTTATAACATAGTTAAAATCTTTAGTAAATATCGAGGAAAATGTATTTCCCGTTGAATCTGAAATAATAGCTAAAAATTACAGGTTCGGAATATACCCGACAGGTAAACCCTATTTCACGGGTATCCATTACGGTAGAATGACAGCTGGTTATCTAGTAATATTTCAAAATACCCCATATCGGCACAGATTATGTCCTGTCAGGTAGTCTGAGTCACATTTGGTTTTGGTTTTTTGTACGCTACAGATTCATTTAGTACTTGCTAACAGTTCTTTTATTTAGAAAAGTTCATTTGCATACACAATACAAAACGCTAAAAACAAGTTCTCCTAGATTTATACCCGATTCATTATTGCCAATGTCGCAGACTAATACAAAAATGTCACTAGCTGATCAGCTGTTCACCTCAGTAGAAGTCAAAGCTTGATGGATACTCGTGAAATAGGGTATATACAGGTCATTCCGAGGGGATTGATGGACATAGTATGGACCAAGACCTTTTCATATCTGAACATAAAAAAGTTCAGGATTCACACAATACAAGGTGTTTAATTTAAACACGATATACCTGCAATCACATGTCCCAGGCACTATTGACCGATGTTGATGAAATTAAAAGTTAGCTAGGAGTAACGTAAATCTTGTCAACGTAAAAAGTCAACTTGGCTTCACCAACGTTTTGCAGTGTTGATAACAGAACTAACAGTATTTTGGGAACCCAACATTCTAGTACCGAAAACAGTTTTTCTTTTCTTTTAATGATTTAATTCCATCAACTGATGGAAAACATGTGTTCTGATTTAAAGGAAGCGGTGATGAACAGAACTAACAGTATTTTGGGTACCCAACATTCTAGTACCGAAAACAGTTTTTCTTTTCTTTTAATGATTTAATTCCATCAACTGATGGAAAACATGTGTTCTGATTTAAAGGGAACGGTGATGATGCACATGCATCGAATTTGACTAAAAACCTTAATGTCAATAAAATCGGCAAAATGTCTACTTGTGCACTAGGTAGCTCATTCCGCCCCTACAACAAGTCAGCATGAAGTGAATGTCAGCTAATTCAAAGGTGATATTTTATAGAAAAAGCTACATAAGGTAAAAAAACTACATGTCATAAGAAATTGATTTAATGTCACTTTTTAGGCTACGTTATACGGATGCCGACCCGCCGCAGCAATATAATGTAAAAAATCTATAAAACGTAAAAAAACCTATAAGATGTCATCTTGCAGACTAGGTAGTTTTTAGGACGCAAACAGTCATTCCACGTTTGCTCACTAGGATCGTTATGAACGTCCATCTATGGAGGAATCACTTAACTAAACTACACGCATTGTTGGTTGCGTATGTTTTGTGAGGCCGAGTGGTGTGTGTCTGTAGCTTTTATATCTGAGAAGAAAGTTAATAGCAAGATCGCATCTGGATGATTATGTGTATTGGTCTGCATGTGTATAAAATCACTGATATTTGATGTGTAAAAAAATCATTACTGAATATGCTGCCAATGAATTATATCTATTAGCTGTGCCCGACCGATTATTTATATGTTGTCCTGTCTGAAGACAGGTTATCCAACTAGCAAAGTACTGCTATAATAAGCTTCTGGTAAAAGAACCATTCAGCCGTAAAAGCTCTCTATTGTTGTTGCCTGAACATCAAAATGCTGGCTTAATGTTGCGTGGAATGCAAATTTGCTTTCTGCAGCATATTTGTTCTAAAATGAGGTGTTTAAAATATTCCTACAACATAGCTATACAACACCTTATAGGACAAATTTTGAACTGTTGCATAAACGTTTATACAACTATTTTATACGGCATATTTGGGCGATAGTCAAAATATTTGTCTTGTGGCATCCATGGTAACGTTTATACAACAAACCCGAACCTTGTTGTTTTGCTGTACAAATTTACTACTTTAGCCAACAAATTGCTCCCAATGGAAGCACTTATACAAATATCATTTAGTAACTGTTAAAGGCTGTACATCTGCAACAATATTACAACTTTTGTAGTACAAAATTGCTGTGCTCGGCATACATTTGTTGCTAAATAAGTTGGTATACATAACCTTACTTTTTTTTAGTTAAAATGCCATAACCAATATTTTAAGACAAACAACGCATGCATATTGGCTTAAATTGTTTTATAAACTGTTCAAACAGAAGATATAGATCTGGTACAAATTCTCTCGGTAAATCATTCGACTCTATCCGTATTTCATTTCAGAGATTTGTAAAATTGTTGTACAACACCTGCAAACAACACCAAAATATTCTAATAAACCAAAGACAACATGGACGATGCCATGATTATACATAACCACCCGACATATTGAGCAAAAATATATTCCTCTATTGAAATTTAAATAATTATCTTTCAGTTCGACATTACAGATAGTGATAAATATTAGTGTGATTGTGTTTAAATATAGGATTTGTGGAAGATTTAACGCAGATAAGTTCAGTTTTTTATCTTAAAAATCTAGACACACTTTTGATCATTATTGAAATATGAATCAAATACGAAGCCCGTAGAAATTGCCTAACTACTTTGCACGATAATCACAATAAAATTTGCTGCTATATCACAGTGTAGAAGTTTATCATATACTCGTACATGTCTATAAAAGTTACAATGGCCGATATGTAAGTAAACAAGATGACTGTAAAGTGGAAGTTATATATTCTTCACTTCTATAGGCCCATTCCGATTGTATAGCTGTTCTAAGAGCATTTTGCCAATGTTCTTAGAGCATACAATGCTGTGTAAGGAATACTGTTAATCATTCTTGCAACTCTAATAGGAGTGATAATTGTTAGTTGGGATGTTCACAGTTATAAATTACGAAAAACTTTGAGGAGAATTACGGGAAATAATCACCACGCCCGCGTCGTGTGTAATTACTGTTAGCATGTATATGGCTTGTAATTCGACAGTGTACAGTGAATATAATTATTTCTTATCTCTCTCATTTTTGAAATTCAGCAGATTTTCAAATGTAATTTCCAGAATGGATAAGAAAAAGTGGATGCGCAACTAATTTCTAGCTTTGAATCTCAGTTATGTGTATTTGAGACAAGAATCCAATGAAATTATCATCAACACTTGCAACTTAAAGCTTATCTCCAGTAATGCCATCTCTGAAGCAAATTTTACATCACATCAAAGCCAAACATTGATAACTGAAGCCCCATGACGTTTAGGCAACACGTACAACTAAGTGCTAAGTTAACATCTTGTAGAAAAACCTACATAATGTCAAAAAACAGTATAATGTCAAAAAGATTGATATAACGTCACTTTTCAAGATATGTAATACATGCTGCGTTTTTGTGGATGTTCGATTTTATATTGAATTATATTTCAGTGCCCACTCCGAAGATATTTACAATGTAGTACGCATCTGGAGTACGGTGCGTCACACATTCCAAAGAGTCAAACGTTCAGCAGGCCACCTCCTCACTGCCCCTCGGCCTGTCCTCATTCTGGAGGTGTTGGTTCTCGCTATTTTCAAGCATTCGTTACTATTTGTTGTCAACGTGCATCCGAGGTTTTCGAGATTGTGGAACAATCTACAAAAGAAAGCTTCTCCCAGTTCTACTAACCTTAGGCAGTTCAAAAACCGGATTTACAAAATTTCTTTGGGATCCTCATAGCAGCCGCGGTGTCCGGCTTCTGCCTGCGCGGCTGCTTCGGTATATAAAAAAATAAAAACAAGGATCAATTGCCTACTTGCATCGTACATAAATACGAATAGTAATTATGAAGCATTTCCATAGAAGAAAGACATTCTAGGTGTACATGTGATAGACCTATTCTTGTCTAATACTACCTATTACACTGTTTGCGTAATAGGCCCCATACACCTGCGAACAAATTGCGAAAAAGGATGTTGCACAAAAAGTGGTTGTACAAACAAGGTGATCCACACACTATGCAATTTACTATGCAATTTTATGCAAACTTCAGTTGTGAGTTGTGCTCATGCACCTCAACATGCCGTCTAATGACGCAGCCTGTCTAGCTATAATAATTGCTGCAGCCTGTGATGTTGGCGTTAATAAAAGAAAACGGAAGCAGAGAGTTTGGCTGAAAGAGTGGTTAAAGAAAAGATCTCTTTTTAGTCACGCAAATCTCCTTAAAGAACTTCAAGTGAGTTCACCTTTAGATTATAAAAATTATTTACGAATGAATTCCACTACTTTCGGCGAATTATTGGCTCTGGTAACACCATATATACAAAAAAAGACACAATATTGAGAGAGGCGATATCTCCCAAGCAGAGATTGTTTGCTACTCTAAGATATCTTGCATCTGGACTAACATTTGAGGGTTTAAAATTTGAAACTGCGATTGCTGCTCAAACCCTTGGACATATTATCATCGAGACCTGTGAAGCAATCATAAAGGTTTTGAAGAAATATTTAAAGGTAATAAATGTATTACTTTATTATTCTTTTTAACATAAACCAGAAACTAAGATTAACATACTATATACTACTACTATATCCTTAGTTATATTGTGGGTCAGTGAGTAGTTCTCCTATTACCGTATATTGTAGTTGTGTAGTATCATCAGTTACCTGTACTGGGTTTGGAGACGGGAATGATGGGACAGAATTTGAATGTGACGAGAATGATTGGCAGGATGAAATTTCAAGGGGGGTACGTACAGGGGGTTCATTTATAACAACTGAATGTCTATGTAAAGTTCCCAAGCGCCCTTCATATAAAACATCATTTATGGCTTTTTTAGCATAAATTTGCTGATCTGATGAGAGCTTCATGAACTCTAATGCCCAACTTTTTGCCAAAATCTCCACTTCCTTGTTAGAAGTGCGAAGATGTTCGCAAGCCATCTTCAATAGTTCATTCCGTGTTTGTGATTCCTCAAATTCAGTTGATCCTTTTCGTTTGTTAGCTCTACGTTGTATAGGAGTAACCGGTACATCCATTTCTGAAAGTGTATATGTATCTGCGGCTGTATCTGTTTCTGGTGGTGTGGGCGATTCTGGAACTGCATGCCTTCCTGGAGGTGTATTGGGTCCTTGACTACTTCTGTCTTGGGAAGAATCCTGCAACAAATAAAAGAGATATAGCATGCAGACATTTAAAATTACAAAAATAATTATAAAAATAATACCAACAAATAACACCATGCAAACTTCTAAAAATACAATTATAAAAATAACACCATGTTTTCTTTTCAGCTACCACAAAGTGAAAATGAATGGAGAAATGAGGCTGAAGCTTTTGCGAGGAAGTGGAATTTTCCTCATTGTCTTGGGGCGATAGACGGCAAACATGTGAAAATATTTAAGCCACCTGGAACTGGTTCATATTACTTTAATTACAAACATTCGTTTAGCATTGTTCTAATGGGAATCGTAAATGCAAATTATGAATTTTTGATGGTTGATGTGGGAGCAAATGGACGAGTCTCTGATGGAGGGGTTTTTTCCAATACAGCATTCTGTAAAAAACTTGTAGAAAAAGATCTGTGCATTCCTGAACCAGAAAATTTAACATCGACTAATATCAAATTGCCCTATGTTTTTGTAGAGGATGATGCTTTTCCACTTATGGAAAATTTGATGAAACCATTTAGCAAGAAAACCCTCAGCAACGAAGAAATGATTTATAACTACAGGGTGTCACGTAGCCGCCGAATCATTGAAAATGCGTTCGGGATACTAGCTTCTCGCTTCAGAATTCTGTTAAATGAAATTAACCTATGTCCAGAAAAAGCTGTCATCATAGTACTGACATGCTGCCACTTGCACAACTTCTTGCGACATTACAAAGTAGAGTCGTATTATCAAGGTGGCATAGATGTTGAAAACATAAATAGTGGAGAGGTTGCAAATGCTGATTGGAGAGCAGACCCTACATTATTACAACTACAGGCACTCCGAGGAAGAAACACTACCACTGTAGCAAAACAAATAAGAGCACAGTTTTGTAATTATTTTAATACTGTTGGAGCTGTTCCATGGCAGAACAAGATATTTCAGCAATAATTGTAAATTAATAATGTTAACTAGTTTTTTACCGATACTCCTATGAATACAGAATTAAAATATAAATTGTTTACTTACTGCGTCTTCATTATCAATCTCATAAAATGGGTCATTCATGGTAGAGGTTCCAGGTACTTGGGTTTCTTGATCCCTCAAGAAATCTAATTCCTTGAAGTACCATAAGCTTGGTTCGTAAATACTTTCAGTTCCTGTCCCTGATTTATAACTTGCAATTACTTTTTTTAATTCTCTCCGATAGGCACTGCGTAAAACATTAATTTTCTTCCGCACCATCTCTCTGTCGGCATTAGGTTCGACTTCTTTAAGTTTTTCAACTAGTTTTTCATAAGCCAAATTCTTCATATTTCTATTCTTGTAGAGATCGCTCTTCACCTTCCATACTGCCGGTAACTGACGATATAAATCAATAAAATCGCTTAAAAATTCTTTGTTATTTCCAAAACAACCGCTCATTTTCAAAACTAAGCACGTGGAACTCGGACAAACAATCAGTTATTGCACAACGTGTCTGCAGAATAGCCCATATACTCTGCAACTAGTTGCGCAACGCCGCTGGTTGTGCAATAAAAATCAAACTATTTTGAATTTCTGCAACCCGTTGCGCAGCACGTCAAACAACCCCATACACTACACAATTGTTGGTACAACAGGCTCCGTTGCGCAATTTGTTCGCAGGTGTATGGGGCCTATAAGTAATTGGTGGATGAATTGAGATGACATCTTTGATTCAGCTTGTGTAGTCCTCTATACGAATAAAATAACAATACATTTCAGGCCATAAAACAACAATGTAAGTACCTTCCTTTCCTGAGGATAGATGTATCTTTCAAACGTCTTTGTTGGAATATATCGAAGTAGCTAAGAACTTCCGCCATAGAGACTACACACGATTACGTACATTAAGGCGAGAATACACATGCTTGTTACACGCACAGAAGCATGCCAGTTACTGGATTGTGCGTGCTACTTGCATGTGTGACTTTCTTTGCCAGCAAGAAAGCACGCTAGAAGATAGCACGCCAGTAGATCGCAAGACATTTGATTTTTGTGTGCCAGTAGCAGAATTTCGTCGAGGGAATGGAGAGGAGGAAACATGCGAGTCATGTTCAAAGGTGTGTGAACGACATCGTTACCAGAAACTCGCATGTGAAAAATGGATTCTTGAACTATAGAACTATTTGTTTAGTTCCGGGCAAAATGGCTCGTTGGGGAGACGAAAAGACTTTATTGTTTGTTATGCAGTATAGGGAGTATCCGTGTTTATGGAATACATGATCTCCATTGTATAAAAATAAAATCGCTAGAGACAATGCTACCCTACCCATACGATTGTGTTGGCCGAAGACTATGAACTGATTGAGGTCATGGGCGGAGGGGAAGTGGGAAGACGGCATGCTGAAATTTTGTTAATCCGGTTTTTGAACTGCCTAAGGTTAGTAGAACTGGCATGTTGCCAAAGTGTTATACTCATATTACTCAAAGTAATCAAAGTAACAAGTGCAATAAATGATTACTCAGTAGAAAAGTAACTATTAGTACCTAATGCTCGAAAATAGCGAGAACCAACAGCTCCAGAATGAGGACAAAGACCGAGCGGAAGTGGGGAGGCGGCCTGCTTAAAGTTTGACTCTTTGAAATGTGTAACGTACCGTACACCAGAGGCGTACTACCTTGTAAATATCTTCGGAGTGGACACTTCATATAATTGCGACCGAACTTCCCAGGTAAGTTCGTTTCATCGATCAAGTTTCTGGCAGTGTTTTGGGTATTCGGTAAGAACACACAAAGTTCGTTCTAACGATCCGCTTTTTTTCTTTCTGCAGTCGATTTTGTATAAGCTGCAGATGCTAGGCCAGGCGCTGGATGGAATTGAGTGCGCAAAAATATTACAAAAAAGCTTTTTCGCCTTGACATTTTTTTTATTTCTCGGATCATTTTGAACAAGAAAGGTCCGTAGTAACCTTTCTCTAAAGTTACAAGCTAGCCATTTAATGTCTGAGAAACCCTATAAATGCTTATCTTTAGGTTTTTTTTTTTTGGCACTAGGACATTGCCCCATTAGCCAGAATCAAGTATTTATCTATTATATCATACACACATATATAATTTAAGACGTGTAAAATGGCAATGACGTAGCAAGCAGATCCCCTCAGCTATCAGGGTATTGCAGGAAAGACATTTTGGTGACACAGTCGTATTTGGGCGAAGGAGCAAGTACTTAACAAACAGTAGGGAGAAATTGATTATTAAATTTCTTCTAATGCACACTCTCCACTCTGGATGAAAAATAAAAAAGTTAATATAGAAGAACTAAGAAAGTGTTATCAGGAGGGGGCGGGGGTTAAGCATTACACACAAATTTTCAGATGACATTCGTGTCTAAGGGACACCATAACTACATATTAAACCTATGCAACTCTAAGGGGTAGGAGAGAGGATGGGTCAGACAGGGACACACGTTCTTCTCGCCCAGGGTCCCGTCAGGGCATTTTTCATTTTTCACATACAACAATTAGGCCACGGATATGAAGGATATATTTATACATAAAGGTACAAAAAACAGAGGATAACTAAAATACGATTGTTATATTTTGATGCCAGAATTTCTGATAAATTTAACAATGAGAATGATCACATCAGATCTACCTAGCGAAAATACATGAGATGTATTTAGGGGGGCAGATATGCCAGATTTCACCAAATCGGAGTAGAGTGCATTGCAGTGATCCAGGAATTTAGCGCAACCAAAGAAACAGTGATCCAAGTCACCATAAACTTCACAAACATCGCACAGTGCAGATGGGACCAAATTTAATCTTGCAAGGTGTGATGGAAAAACACCATGTCCTATTTTCGCACGGGTGATGCAAGAAATATATTTTCTGGGTATTTTGAAATTTTCGTGCCAGTATCCTCGTGGCAGGCTAGGGTGTATGAGGTTTTATCTTGTAGGATTAGTAAAACAGTATTCTAACCATTCACTGCGCCATCGCTTGAGCAAATTACCTTTAAGTATCACTCGATTGTCTTGCATGCTTAAGGGTATGTCCAGCTTAGTTGCAGATGTTATACTCATCTTTGCTAGATCGTCAGCTTTTTCGTTGTGTATTATCCCAGAGTGGGCCTTCACCCAAACTAGTGTAATCCTGAGGCCTCGTTGTTTTAGCTGACTTATTTTCCATCTTATGTTGAATAAGTGTATATTTTGCATATCGAAAGGACTGCCGTTTTTTAAACTACTGACAACAGAGAGAGAGTCCGAGAATATAGACGTGTTACCAAGATTGTGGTCCTCTACAAACTGTAGGGCTTGGAATATAGCAATAGCTTCTGCAGAAAAAATCGTGAATTCATCTGGTAGTTTAAACATGGAAAAAATATCTATTGAAGGAATATAATGAGCGCATCCCGTTCCTGACGCCGACTTCGATGCATCGGTGTAAATGAATGCATCACCTGCTAATTTACTCTGCACTTCTCGAAGTAGGTTCTGAATGTGGTGTGGTTGTTGCTTGTAAGCTGGTACTCTAACATCAAATCCTGATAGTAAATGAAAGTAACTTATATCTTGGATCAATCGTTGGCTATGAGAGGTTAGTTGTATTCTGTTGGCATATTGTATGGCACTGCATAGAGGCGGGGAGTTTCTTTTGGTCCAATATTGGCATGTCAAGTCCATGGTGTTTAGACGATGAATTTTGCTCAGTAAGTGGCTGTCCGCGTGTTGTACCTTAAGTAGAAATCTGCTAGATAACATTTGCCTTCGAAGATGTAAAGGAGGCTCCTGTGCTTCTTCTCGCAAAGGTCCGACTGGTGACGATTGCATTGCTCCAAGACATTTCCTGAGAAATTTATTCTGAGTTATATCTAGCACATGAAGGAGATTTTTACTGGCAGAGCCATAGAATATGCTGCCATAATCAAGGATAGATCTAACATATGATCTGAAGAATAATATTGCGATCTTTTGATCGGAGCCCCACCATACCTTGCAGATCATCTGGAAAAAATTGAAGGCTTTCTCACATCTACTGACTACTTGTTCGATATACGGCTTCCATGTGAGCTTTTTGTCAAGGATTACGCCGAGATATTTGACAGAAGTTTCAACTTTGAAGGATAACCCTCCCAGTAGTATGTTCCTCTGTAATGATACATTGTGTCGTGAGAAAACGCAAAAGGATGATTTTTTCAACGATATGTCGAAACCATGTTCCATTAGCCACTGTTTGTAGTGTTCCATTGAAGAATTTAGCGTAGATATACATTGATTAAGTTGACGGTTCTCTATATATACACAAATATCGTCTGCATACTGGACCAGCTGACATGGGGTTTGCACATCATGTAAGTCTGCCGAAAAGATATTGAATAAAATTGGGCTTAAAACTGCGCCCTGTGAGATACCTTCCTGCACTAGTCGTGGTCCAATCTTTCCGCCACTGTCGTTGCGTAGAAAAATATTCCTATCACGGTATAGGTTTGTTACAGTAAAACTAAAGTGAGGTGGGATGCCAAATTTTTCCAGTTTGTTTCGAAGTATGTTTAAATTGATGTTGTCATATGCACCTGTAATGTCTATGAAGATGCCTGCTAAGTAGTTGTTTCGCGTGAAACACATCTGAATGTCGGTGACAATATTCGTAATAGCGTCTGCTGTTCCAACTCCTTTCTTGAAGGCATATTGGTTGTTAGGAAGTGGATGAGATCTAAACCACCATTCCAGGCGATTTTTGATCAATCTTTCAAAAGTCTTCATGACGCAGGATAAAAGAGATATCGGGCGATATGAGTCAGCGCAATTGGGATCCATGTTTGGCTTCAAAATTGGAACTATAACGATGTTTTTCCATTGGCTAATTGTGTCTGCATTCAGCCAAATGTAGTTAAATATATCCAGAAGGAATAGTTTTGCATTAGATGGGAGGTTCACGAGCATTGGATATGTGATATCATCGCAGCCAGGTGATGTGTTTCTGGTATTTTTAACTGCAAGATTTAGTTCCGTCATGTTGAAGGGTCTGCTGAAAAAGTTGTCTTGATGTAAACGTGGGGGAGGTTCGACTTCTGCAGCCACGAAGGACGGAGAGCATTTTCTATGGAAGTCGTCTGCCCAATCAGAATTAGTTGATGCTTTCTTTCCCATGGGTATCCTTCTGATGATTTTAGCCTGTTTCCAGAGATCGGTTGATGACGTATTTTTATTCAACTTAGATATCCATGCTTTCCAGCTATTTTTTGATTTTTGTTTGAAGAGTTTCTTTGTTTCAGCAAATACCTTCTTGCAGTGGACGAAGTTGGCTAAAGAACTGTCCTGTTTGTACGTTGCTAAAGCTGAGGTCCTTTGTGCTATGGCACTTATACACTGTTCATCCCACCAAGGAGGGGGTGGCCGTTTCTTAGCTTTAAATGGCCTTAGTATAGGGATGGAGATCTCGCTAACATCATTGATCTTTTCAATGAGATAATCGTATTTACTTTGAGTGGAGTACAATTCTGGAGTAGAATCGAAAATATCTTCCAATAAGTCATGATAACTCCAATTGGCTTTTTTCATATTCCACTTATACTTAGGATAGATTGTGTCATATACTTGGAAAGATAGAGGAATAAACATAAGAATAGGAAAATGGTCCGAACCTAATGTATCAGAAGTAAGTTGCCAATGACTTATTTGTGCAATATCTCGGGAGCAGATTGTAACATCTGGAGCAGTTACCTGCTGATTTGGAGCTACAAGCCTAGTAGGCGAACCATCGTTCATAACGACTAAATTCTGTGATTCGCATATATTTATTAACTGATAACCTATGGAATTATTAAATGAGGATCCCCAGAGATGAGAGTGAGCATTAAAGTCTCCACCAATAATAGAAGATATGCTGGTATTAGAGAAGATTGTGTCCCAATCACCAGCTGTTGAATTGATGTTCGGGGGCCTGTATATAGACAACAAAGTTAAATCAAATGTTTGGTTAATAAGATTTATCCCGCATACAAGTATATCATCGTTAAAATTATTCGAAAATGATATTTCACAAAATTTTATACCTTTTTTCACAAAAATGGCTACACCAGCTTTGCCATCAATTCTGTCCCTCCTCACAATATTGTAGCCATGATATCTGATAGTATCGTTTGGCTTGAACCAAGTTTCGCTTACTAGGGCTACGTCAATATCATTTTTTGAAAGGAACATATTCAAACTGTTTCGATTGGACACAGCGGAACGTGCATTCCACTGCATCACCTTTAGCACATTATCGGTATTATTGAAGACGCTAAGTTGAATTTATTAACTTATCTATTATGCAATGTATTTCGTTTTTCAATGTATTATTATTGATTTTCTTAAGATCACCTAAGTTTTCGGATTTGTTTACAAGTTCAAAAAAAATTTTTGAAACTATGTCAACCATTTCGTTTTTTTCTGAAATATTCGACTGATAGATCCTACTTGAAGTTACTGGATTAGGAGGTCCTGCACTAAAAAAATGTTTCTCTGTCGAAAAATTTATGGGGGGTGATTGAGCTTTACGTTTTTCATTTGCACTAAATGCTATAGAGGAAGGTCCAGTATTTGTCATCTGATGAACATGTTGCCTGCTAGGAGAAATGTTTGAGGGCGGCTAGGGAGATGTGGGAAGGTTACTTCGTTGATATTTTCCAATACTTGGAATCTATTGGAGGTTGAAACATGGTTTGAGTAAGAGTGTTCTATAAATTCTTTGGCTTCTGTGAAGGGTAGATTTGATGTGGCCATGGTCTTTTTAATTTTTTGTTGCTTCTGAAACGAAGGACAATCTTTTGATGTGGATCTGTGCGAAGAGTTTTTACAGAAAAGACAGTAAGTATTGGTTTCATTACATGTGTGTTCATCCTCTTTGACTTGGCCACATATAATACACCTGGAGTGAGTACTGCGACACTGTCCAGAAACATGTCCAAAACGCAAGCATTTATAGCATTGTATTACCCTTTATACAAATGGCTCAACTTGAAATAGCACGCTGTTTATATAAAGTTCGTTGGGAAGCATATTGCCATTAAATGTGACAACTGCCATTTGCCTAGGAACTAACTGATGAGTGCCATCACTAACAATTTTTCTCTTTAGACGCTTGACCTCCAGTACGCTTATATCAGAAATTATATTTTCTTTTAAATATTCCTCACTAAACTGAGTATCAACACCCTTGATTAAACCCTTTCTTATTAATAAATTATTTGGGATGTATGCTTTTAGATTCTCTGCTGCGAGTTCAGTGTTACAAACTAAGTGATTAGCATCGTTCAAATTTTTGAGACCTACTTTTATACGATTTAAGCCGACGCGGCTAATAGTCGTTATTTTATCATTCAATTTAAGGTTTTTGTGGAGTATATGTCCTACGTGAAGCGGATGTAGTCTGCCAATATTTTGGCTGTTGGTCTTCTCAATAAACACATAAATATTATTATTTGAGTAATACTTAGCGTTTTCAATCTCAAACAGTCGTGGTTGTTGTTGTTGTTTTTTTTCTGAGATGGTATGCCGGTCCTCTGTTATCGCAGCGTTGTATTCCCTCGAGTTGACGCTGGAATTTATTTCACACTGAGGAGAATCTTCACTAAATGTTAAATCATACACAGCAATGTTCACATTAGTGTCACTACCACTGGGGCCTCCCACCCCTGTAGGAGGTGGAGGCATATTTAGAAAATGTATTTAATTAATCTATATAGAACCCGGTAACCCTCGCTAACTATATTATATGATCGCTCCGATACAGGTACGTCTTTCTCGGAAGACAGCCGAAGCGGAACTCGTAATCTTTAGGTTGTCAAGTATATAAGTTAAAGCTAAAGCCTTTCCCTACAAGACCCTGAAGAGAATTTCAAGATAAATTTATTTCAAAGCAATTTTAAGCTAGTTTGTGATGCAAAAATAGGCGACTTTTTGATTTTCACTGACTGTACGTATTGTACAGGCGTTGGATTGAATTGACTTTACAAAATGTGAGGACCGCACTTTATGATATCCAGATAAAGTCAAGGAACAATAATCCAGATCTTGCCGGCCCACTTTTTGGTCAATTTTCTTATAACCCTCCCTCTTAAGTATTAAAGGAAATATGTGGAGTACATGCAGAGAAGCAATTTGGATGGTTATTTTAATTAACTTACATTCTTTATAATACAAGAGATAATAACTTAAATGAAGCAGCAAAACAAACATTGTTGTTAAAAAACATTTATTATTAATAAAAAATTAAGAAAGGGAATGTCAATAGGAATTCATTAAAATGATTGGAATATTCATTCTTTTTTAATCTAACAATCATTATTTACATATTTGCACAACAAAAAATCAAATACAAACTAAGTTTGTCTTTATGGCTTAACAAACCGGCTCGAAAATAGATTTAAAACAAATTAATCTTGAAATATACTTCGGGTTTTCAAGGGGAACTTAGGAACGACTAATAATACTAATACTTTTCTTATTAAAAAAAATTGTCAGAGCGAAAAAAACTTTTTTGTAATGTTTTAAGAGAGAAGGTTAAAAAATCGACCATAATGTGTCCCGGCAAGATAAGGATTATTATTATTGGACCTCTTCTCGGCGTATTTACATACCTTTGACAAACTTTTAAACTTTTCATGACTTACTGAGATATTTGGGAAAAACTAAAATTTGACCAAATCGTTATTTTTTCTGACTTTATTTTAAGAGATATCAAAAAACCAATTCAACTTTTTGGCACTACATGATGGTATTCTTGAATTTTGTGTCGGACCATATTATTTTTGAAGGGAAATTAAAATCTTCACACGTTCGTGTGTACCTCTCACAAAAATGCTGGCGCCGCTTGCTATCACCTGGGCTAAGTCCTTGGTAAATCAAGAATTTATAGGAGGGTGATATCTATGTTTACGCAAAATAAATTGGGCTGAGAATTTTGCTACTCCCACATTTTTCTCAATTTGCCTAGGTGATATCTTAGAGTTCTCAGCAACTGCTCGTAAAACACTATTCTGAGTTTCCTCTAAAGATTCCTCTTTTCGATACATATCAGACATTTTGTATGAACCATATACATTGCGTGCCAACTCTAAGAAAATGGACTTACTTAGCTGCCTTCTGTCGGGAAATGCATCAAGATACATTTCTGCAGTAGTTTTAGTATTGTAGTGGGACAAAATAATAATATAATACTCGTTAAATGATATTTACAAGTCAAGCATTTATTTGCCACGCCTACTTAAAAAAAAATCAGAAGAAACGTGTTTTTCCTTATAACCAAGAGAATAAATGTAACATGTGATACTTCGTTGAATTCATAAAAAATGCTATCAGATACAGGATGTACTTTTTTCGGACCCTATAAAAAGTTGATGATGGTTTTTTACAAACGAACCGTCGGGCATCAAGTTTAAAAACACCATCATGTAGTGCCTAAAAAGCGCCAATAGAAAAATTTCATTAGTTTTTTGATATTTCTTGAAATTAAAAAATAATGATTCAGCGGAATATTAGTTTTTCCCAAATATCTCAGTAAGCCATGAAATTTGTAAAAAATTCTCAACGGCATGTAAATACGCTCCAAAGAACGCAGCATTTACCTAATTCAATCTAAACTGTATGACTCACAGGTATTAAGGTCCTAATTTTGGACACCATGTATGCGCTACGTTAGTGTTTGGTTTGGGAAAAGGCCATCCTATCGACCAATTTTTTTTTGTCTATACATTCTAGACCACTAAAAACGTACGTTCATGTCCGCATTACTGGTTATGCATCAACATACTGTGAAAATTTTGAGAAAATCTCAAATTTACAGTATGCGCAAATAAAAAAAGTGGATCATTAGAATGACAGTTTCGTGATCTTTCCAAAAATGTATAAAAGACCTTCAGAATTTCAAATATATAAGGTGTTGTTTCTGATTAGAACGAATTTCTGTTTCTGTTATCACAGTCGATTAGAAAATATAACCTGAGTACGTAAACCAAGTTCCAAAGAAATATAAAATAAATACAATAGGTGGTTGAAAAACTGCGAGTCTATAAAAAGATGCCCAAAATCGATAACATCCTGTATCTCGTTTAAAAAGTCCCAAAAACCATAGGTTATCTATAATCCCCTAAAACGAAAGTGGTAGCAAACTAGCCCCTTCTGAAAAAAATGTTAACTTCGTAGTTGTATAACAAAAACGAAAATATATTAAGCATATGCAAAGAGTTCAAATGGAATCAAACCATGGCTAAAATTGTTCGCGTATGCAAAGATTCTTTCCGCGTGCTTTTTTGCTTGCTCCCTCACCATAATTGTAAATATGTAATATGAAAATAAATTATGTCTGTTTCAATAGTAAATGTCAATTGGCAAGGGAAATTGAAAATCTCATCAGGTAGGTTGACTCTGCACTTGCCACGCAACGTCGACATCCGTTCATAAAGGATTATGTTCAGCACATGTTAGACCCTCTAAGGAAAAAGTTGTCAGTGAAACCTGCCCATACAATTAGTCCATACAGATTACCACGCTGCCCTATCGGTAGTACCCTCCACTAGACAACGTCGCTCCTTCCTTACGTTACCTGACCGCAGGACTCGTCAACCTCTGCAGGGCGGCACCGCATCGAACATATTCCTCTATCATTCCAAGTTTCAAGGGAAAATGTGTGGGGAAATCTATGATGTGTGTAATATGCCTAGCAAGTGCGAATAATTACCGGAACATCAAAAAAATTAGATATACCCTCCCCCCACCCCATACAATTGTTAAAATCAATTTTTAAGTCCTACAAAAATTCTCTGAAAATATAACTTTTGAAATTTGAAATTGAGTATTTCACAGAGATATCTACAAAAATTTCTTTACGAGCGCTTTACATTGTTTTCGAAGCCCCAGTGATGATATCACAAATTGAAGCACACGTTATATCATAATTTTGAGATCTATATATTTATTTACTTAAAGCTGACAGCCTTTGGTCGAATAATTCCATCACTATTTTATATACAGGGTGGCGCATCGAAAACGAAACAGACGCATTTACTGGCAGCTCAGTTTTTTTTGTGAAAACGCTCAGACCCGTCGATTTTGTTTTCGAGGGGGACACAAGTTTGGCAAAAAATCACGTTAACACGTGCAGCGGGGGTGACACCAACTCTAAAATCTTAAATGGAAAGGGGGTCGACTGATACTTATTTTAAAGGTCTTTCAATTCCCTTTATAATGATGTAAAATACATGAGCTTCAGTTCAGTAGTTTTGAAGATTTATTGATTTAAAGCTTAAATAAAACTAATACATCATCATTAGTGGAGATCAATACATTTGGCAGCAAAGTAATTTAACAATGAAGAATGAACTGACCCGATAGGCAAGTAAATGTTGAAAATGGCCATCAGGACTCTCCATGCAATAATAAAGATTTTGCTCAAAACGTTGCCGCACATTTTGCAATATTTGAGGAGTAATTTGAAGGCACTCATTCACAATTCTTTGTCGCAGGTCTTCTAATGATGTTGGCTGAGTAGCATAGATTTTGCCTTTTAAATGACCCCACATAAAGAAATCCAAAGGTGATAAATCTGGCGACCTTGGGGGCCACTCAATGGCACCTCCTCTACCAATCCATCGATCTGAAAACGTCTGATCTAAATATTGTCGAACACGTAATGCGTAATGTGGTGGGGCACCATCCTGTTGGAACATCAACCTATTCGCAATGTACCGCCGATCATTCTGATTTTCAATTACGGCTGTTAATGCAGGATCTATGGCGTCTTCCACTAATTCCAAATACATTTCACCGGTCAAATTTCCAGGTAAGAAAAAAGGACCAACTAAATGATCGCCAAAAATACTAGCCCAAACATTTAATTTTTGTGGCTGCTGTGTATGAACCTCATGATAAATTCTGGGATTAGAATCGGACCAATATCGGCAGTTATGACGATTTACTACGCCATTTAAGAAAAAGGAACATTCGTCGGAAAAGCAAGTGTTGATTAGAAAATGTTTATCGTTTATAATTCGTTCACTCATATCTTCACCAAATTGTAATCGTCGATCAAAATCGTCTTAAGTTCTTGTACCAGGTAAATTTTATACGGATGAAAACTAGGGGCCTTCAGAATCCGTTGGACAGTACGTCGACTAACACCACACACAGTCTCCAATGTGCGGGTACTTAACGTAGGATCTACATAAACTTGCCCTAAAACCTCCACTTCTATTGCTTCGTTCCTTATAGGATTTTCAATGTTGCGTTTTTTATTGGCGACTGACCCAGTTTCCCGAAATTTAGCTACAAGTTCTAGAACATATTTTCGATGCACGTTACTGTTCTCATGTTGCTCATTAAATATTTCTGCTGTTCTATTAGCGCACTGATTTATTTCCGAAAAATATTTCGATAATTTCAACTCTTTCTGCTGTGGAATATACCATGGTTAATTTATGTAATAAATCGTTAGACGTTATTTTAGAAACAAAGTTTGGTCAAATCAATCGCAAACTAGGTACTAAATTTCTATTTAAAATAAGTACGAGATATTTCCTTATCTTTCTTCAAGAAATAACATTTTTGCCACAAAAAAACGCTCCATTAGCTATTTTCAACAACAAAATGATAAACAAACCATGGGCGTAGTGAAGAAAAGCATTTACTTATTAAGTAAATTCTTTTAGTCAAATTTCTTCTGAAAGTAGTACAAACCTTTAAAATAAGGTATCACTCGACCCCCCTTTCCATTTAAGATTTTAGGGTTGGTGTCACCCCCGCCCAGGGGGCTGCACGTGTTAACGTGATTTTTTGCCAAACTTGTGTCCCCCTCGAAAACAAAATCGACGGGTCTGAGCGTTTTCACAAAAAAAACTGAGCTGCCAGTAAATGCGTCTGTTTCGTTTTCGATGCGCCACCCTGTATATGCCAAAAATTATTATCAAAGCTAAAAAATTACCTTTTTGGTCTTATTTTTTCAGTAACTACTTTGTACCCAAACTGTTTAAACATCTCCTTCATACTCGCTTGATCATACTCGGCACCTTTTCTATCTTCCTTGATGTTAATAAACTTCATATTGTTGATAATCAACACTTTTCCTCGTGGCTTTCCCTTGAATGTGTAGGTCGGTATGTTTGAATGGACATCCGGTAAACTTGAAGCCTTGTATGGAGACGCTGATTGGGCGGTGAGCTTCATACTTGTTGAAGAAGAAGAAGGAGCGTTTCCTGTCAGGCTTAAGGATGATAGAGTTGCTGTAGGAGGCGGTGTAATTGTGGACGTACTGGTCACGCGGAGACTCTGGTAAGGGCCAGTTCTCCGTGGAAAAGGACTTTGATAATTTGGAGCATAAGGTTTGGCATCTATAGATAACGTCGGTGTCTTGGATAATGCAGTACGAGTATAAGAAGAAGACGCTGCAGAAGGATAGCTGAACTTTCCTAGAAAACGAAAAATTGTACTCTTAATATGGATGATGATGGATCATGTTTGAGAAAAACACAGTCATTCTAATTACAAATCTGTAAATTGATAGGAACGGCATTGAAACAATGATCGTTGCCGAGGGTGACTTAGAAGTTGAGTCATTTATTTTAACAGTGAGTAGATCTGATCAAAAGAAATGTTTTTTTCCTTTACCATTTTTCTGGTAAAATTAAAGTAACAAAGTTATAGCCCTTTGGAAGTTTGAGTACCGCCCTGTCTCAATAATAATAATATTATGTGCTCGTGTTTGGTTCATCGCATCGGAAACAAAAAAGCGAAAGAATTTGGAACGATGTTTTTACAATTATTTTAGTCAGTTGTATACAGTCAGTGTCAGTCGGTAACGCGTTTGAATAGTGGTGTCTGTTGCGTGGCTCAAACGAAATAAAAAATGGCACATGTTTATGCGGATCGGTTTCCCAATCGAGTGCAACCAACCCCTCGTACCTTTGTTAATGTAGTACAACGGGCTCGTGAATCAGGTGACTTAAGACCACACAGGGGACTGCATGCCGGTGCTCCAAGACCTCACGATCAAATACAGGTCCGCACTGAAATACTTGTCGGGAGGATACTTTATAAAACAAGGTAAAAAATTTTTTTTAATTTTTTTAATTTTTCACACATATTTTGGTTTATCTTCCCTCTACAATCATTATCTGAAAATTAATGACTCAACTTCAAAATCACCCTGTATATCATCTTGAGCCATTTTATTACAAAATGAGAAATATTACTTCAGAGCTATACCCCATTCGTAGTCCATTTACGCCCAGGGAAAACATGCCCAAAATATATTAACCTGTAGTAATAAATATATATTAATTATTACAGGTATCCTTAAAACGTTAGAGTATTCGAGTGGACTGTATAGCGGCTGGTTCAAGAATGAAATGTGGTTGTCGCCTACCTTTGATCCGTTATTCTGTCTAATTCTGGTTCGTATTCCTGGCGTAGAGGTGATGCAGGAGCGTGAAGATTGCGGGTGTGGGAGCGGTTCTGACTCTATGCGGTTGCTGCGTATATGCGATTTCTGACTATATGCGTTTGCTGCGTAGACACGTGGTCTCACTGTATGCGGTTGCGGCGTATATATGTTCTCACGGTATGCGGGTTGCGGAGTATCTTCGTGGTCTCACTGTGTGCGGTTGCGGCGTATCTGCGTGGTCTCACTGTGAGCTAGTATCTCTCTTCTTTTTATTGTCCTAGCAGCGCACGCGCGCGGGGTAGGCAAGCGACAACTCAGACTCGCCTTAAAATAAAGCCAGCCCAAATATCCCTAACAGGTCTTATTTTGGTTTTTAGCCTTTTCGTCAATAACATTAAGATTAGATTTTATATTTGTACTGCCTTACTAGATTAATAAGTTCTGCTTTGACCATATTTTTATTGAAACTAATGTCTTTTGATAGTAGCCATTGTTGAATTTCTGCCTTTCTTGTGAACATTGTGGGAATTTTTTCTAATTTCCTAGTGTGGTATGCAGCATTATCAAGTACAAACACCGCATTGTCATCAAGCTTGTGAGCGTTTCTTCAACCCATCGTTCAAATGAACTCCCGTCGATTTCTTCATGGTAGACGGTCGTTTTCTTTGAATCAAAAGTCCGTAGGCAGTAGGCACAAAGCCATTCTCACTGCCAATGTGACAGACAACACATCGTTTTCCTCTTCCTGGAAATAATTATTTCATATAATATTCAAAAAAACTAATAATAATACAATCAGAGTATCTAATAGGTGTTGGTTGCAAATCTACCACATATAGCTAAGTTTGATGTAGCTAAGTTTTCAGCGTGGGTTCATAGATTCAGTCTAAATGACACCATTTTTACAACACAAATGACGAATTGGTTAGATACACGTACCTGACGAATTCTTTAGGCCAGTGGTTAGTTCATCCAAGAAGGCTTGTCATGCTGATTTAATTGTAGAGTCAGCCCATACTTTAGGTTTTGAATGTCTTGCATTTAGCCAGGTTTCATCCAAGTAATAAATCTTCCTGCTCTGGTCGCGGTATTTCTTTATTGATTTTGAATAAGTACTTCTCCATAAAATAAGTCTTGGCTGTCCATCAAAATACTATTTCTGCCCCGTTTTATATACTCAAAATGAAGTTCTTTGAGTAAACTATAGAATGTTGTCCTTTTCAAAGTAGGTAAGTCATCACGTTTAACCTCTTGCAATACTTCGTCTATGGCGGGAAGCTCATGCCTTTCAAAAAATCGATGGACTTTGCGTCTGATGACATTCCGATCAAAGTTAACAACTGTATCCAACAGCTTCGTGTAATGCAGCCTCTTCTTTGGTGGATACAATTTTTTGTTTTTTTTATATTCTTTAACAATGTTGAAAATTGTCTTAGGATAAAGCCTGTTTTGTTCGCCACATGTCTTTCAATATCATGAATTTTCATTTCAGGATGCTCTAAAATTTGGCTCTTATAAACGTTAAGGACAATTTCTTTTACCTGACTATTCAAATGTCCCTTCTTGTCACTTTTTCGGGGAGGAGGCATCACTGAAGAGGAAGCCTGGCTGAAGGAAGCATAGGGAGAAATATTTTCAGTTTCATCTGCTGTATCCGTAGACGACACGCTAACGTAGGTATAAACATATATGCACCAAATATGAACAGCAACTGCCGGCGTCGGCGTGCCGGCGATACATCGAGCCTGAGTTCTATCCTGCCGAATCCTGCACTTGTTCGTAGATTTATGACCGAATGACCAAAAGCTATTGCAACGCTTAGGCAGCTGCCGCTTTACCGCGCTGCATCTTTGTTGTGTCGTGGCGTAAATGGACTACGTTCTTGGCTATCTAAATGAGTTGTTTTGCATGTGCACTACCAAGTGAGGCTTCGATTGATTACCGTGCTATTAAACAACCTTTGATTTTTGAATTATAGTCTTTAAAAGATATTAAAAAATTATTTCCATTGGCGTCCTTTAGGGGGCTGTATCTCAGTAGAGAAGCTCTGTAGGCCATTTTATAGGAATTTGATACATTATTTTTTGGGTTCTATTTATGGAGCAGATAGATTGACCTAAGCATAGCCATGCGTGTTCTACGATACACTGTAATTTGACCATAATAATAATTACAAATAAGTGAAAATTATATTGTTTTACTTACTTTCGCTCAGATTTCTTGTAGTTGATGTCTCTATATGATGACGCTGATGTAGTGTTGCACCCGCTCTACTATAAAATACAATAAAAACTGTAGCTAGATATATGGTGTTACTAAAGTACCTGATTGAACTGCAATGGGTGATACTTTCGCCGATTCTAGCAAGATACAAGTGGTAAGTTTGCATCTGGTGAGACTGTTTAAGCATAAACACATTCAAAAAAATTATGCTGAAGTGAATTGTTTCTTAATATACTACGTAACATTTTCAGTGTCACACTTCACAAAGGTAACAGTAAATAGTAATTTCAATGAAATATTTTGTGAACGTAGCGCCCATAATACATAGCAGCTCTTTGTTGGAACTGTAAATACCTCAGTTCGCGTTTAATAGCCCAGTCACTATATGACCGCTAGATGGCTGACGACTCTGGCTGTAAAGTCGATCTAGTCTACTTGCCATTGAACAAACTAAATATAAGGCTTTCGTCCGTCCATCCAAATCACAGCCAACCATATAGATAGCTATTTGTTTCTTTTTGGCTACTCATCAACGTGGTCTAGGCTTTGTCTCTCATCTCTGGGACAACGAAAGAAAGTATCGCAACTATCCGCTATCCAGAAGGTACGGTGATAGATGGCGCTTTGCTCTGACTCATTTCGATAGACTGTGCCTTCTGGATAGATACTTGCGATACTTTCGTTTGGGCAGCTCTTCTGCACTGCATATCCTTCTGGGACAGTTGAAGAGCGGATTTGGGATATGTTTAGGGGGGAGCGCACGTCTTCACAATTCATGTCTAGCAAGAGGTAATATTCGCACCAAGATACAGCAATATGTACCATTTCATTGAGAATTGAATGGCAGGTCTGGGCATCTAGGAGGGTGCTCCTCTCTAAAGCCGCCAAAGCTCTGGAAATATAATTTGTTAATTTTGATTTCAGAATCATAATTTCAACCTCCTGTCCCAAAGTAAGGGTGCAGTTTAGGACTTTCCGACTTCACATAGGGAATTATCCCCGGAAAATTGGCCACATACTTTATTAACACCCTGTATACCATAAAGTACCTACCTAATAGGTACAAAGCGTGAATAACAATCACCTATGAAACTCTCACTGTCAATAACGGCCGCCGTTTCGGCGAAGAAAGTCGAAGTCCCCAGTACAACGATGAAAGAGGTTTTAGTGCTCAGCCAGCAGCCGGTGTTGACAGGAACCCTGCCAGCGGCCGCAGATATTATTTGCAATTGTAACAATTATGCTATTCTGATATGATCTGATGTAGTTTGTGTGAACCAATAATAAAAAGGAATATGTTTGGCCAAAAAGAAGCGACGAAGTATTGATGACTATCCCCTACAGAATCCAACCCGTACGTCCTCGAGTTTGTTTTCTGGGGCGGCCTTAGGTGCTGAACTGTGTGCGACCGTGTACTGGGAGCAACGCGGTGCGGCTTTTTCGGTGGGTCGTCTCGACTAGTTCTGAGTAGACCCGCCGTAAAGCTGACAACTAGTCAGATGATTCGTTGGGTCACAGGTATCCTGGATGTATATCTGGGATGCATGCAGCGCAACGGACATCGTGGGCAATGGTATACTACCCAACCCAAGGTGTTAAGCGGTTGCGGGCCGAGGGGTGCGTGGCGGTGGGGATGCACCGTCTTAAACGGAGCCTCTGGGATACCGGGCGACCTTCCAGAGTATCCAGCCTTGCGTCCATGCAGGGGCACCGCGGACCTCGACCACCACGTCCCCTGTACTCGTGGGAACAGTATGGAAAAATACTCGGCCAGGTCCCGAAAAGAAACGGGCGAGGAAGCGGAAAGAAGCGCGGATGGCGAAAGGTCGAGGCACCACTTCTGTGACTCTGGCTGTTCGGGTCCCACCGGTGTGCCAGCGGAGGCCCTAAAGCGGCCTGGAGACAGGAAGCGGCAGAGGTCTGCCGGTTAGACACCGGATAGTGCATGCGTTGCTGTACGTGGCTTCTTCCCCTAGGATCTATATATATTATATATTAGCTGTGCGCGTGCGTCCTAAGCGGATCTCAGAGTGGCTACCGTGCCCGATGGTTATCCTGGGACCCAATTCACCGATCACCGAGGCACAGGTGCTGCAGGTCTAGAAGGCGATCAGTGTGCTGATAGATGGGCTCCCAGATGAGGGAGCTCTTCCTAAGTACATTGTGTTGACTCATCTAGGGCATGGTTGGAGGGGATCTGCGGCCGCGGGAAGGTGCAAGGCTCATTACGATGAGTTTTGGTGACCTTCCTGTCTACCACCGCGTGGTTCCCGGGTTCCAACCTTGGAAATGAGGTCATCATGAGAAGACTCAGGAGGCACAATCCTGGAACTTTCCCGGCCCGTGAGGGCTACTGGAGAGGAAGGAGGAACCCAAAGGGTTCGACTTGTTCTCTCAGTGGATTACATAAGCTGGAAGATTATTAAGGGCAACGGCAACAGGCTGTGCTGCGGTGGAACCTCGAGGGTGTTTACACTCCTGAGAAGAAAAAGCCAGACATCGGGGCGACACCTGCCGGAACTGACCTGGCTCCAATCCAGGGGTCGGACCAGTCTGGACCGACGGGAGCTGTGTTGGTAGACCAGGCTCCTTCACAGAGGACGGGTCAGCCGGGGCAACTCTCGCTGGAACCTCCGGAGGCCACGGACGAGGAGACGGCTTTCATCTTTTGTGCTTAAGACATTGGAAAGGATAGTTGATAGATTCTTGGGGGATAGCTCGTTGGAAAGGTGTGTCATTCATTCCAATCAGTTTGCATACCAAGCTGGAAAATTGTCTGATCTGATCTTATACAATCTGATTGGCTGGCTGGAGAAGACTCCAGATCAGCGAGAAGTGACACTCGTGGCCTTTTTGGACATTAATTGCACAAGAACCGGCTATATCAGACATGCCTTGGTTAGGCACGGGGTTGGATCAATCCTAGTAGATTGGGTCCTATCTACTCTGAATGGTCGAGTAACAACAGCTATGCTGAATGACGTAAGCTGCAGCGGCAGCGTAGCTAGAGGCTGCCCACAGGGCGGAGTTCTGTCACCCCTACTTTGGTGCCTCGTGGTGAACTCCTCGTTAGGCTCACCAATGCGGGTGTCTACGTGCAAGCCTATGCTGACGATTTAAGCATAGTAGTTAGGGATCGTTTTTGTAGAACAGTCTCTGAAATTATGCAAGGCACTCTGCGCTCTGTGGAATCGTGGTGTATTAAAGTCGATCTTTCTGTCAATGCCGAGCTGATCATATTAACTAAGAGAAGAAGGCTTGGCGGGCTTATCTTGCCGACCTTCTTTGGGACTAGATTAGTTCTATCCCAATCAGTAAAATATTTAGGAATTATCGTGAACTGCAAACTGAACTAGAGAAGTTAACAAGGCTTGCAATTCAATGTGAGCCTGTAGACGTGTTGTCGGTCCAAGGTGAGTGCTTAGACTCAAAGTGGTACACTGGCTCTACACGACGATAGTACGACCATCTCTCTTGTACGGCTCTCTGGTCTGGTGGCCTTGCATTGGAACTGAGACAACTAAGCCCAAACTGAATAAAATTCAGCGTTTGGCCTCTATTAACATTACAAGTGCGGTGCGAACAATGCCATTGAGTCCAATGAAAGCTCTGCTGGATCTCCCACCGTTGGATCTAGTGATCCGCGGTGAAGCGAGAGTAGTGGCTCATCGACTGTGGAGTCAGGGCAGCTGGGCCTTCTTAAATCCTGTCAAGGAGCATACTGCCATCTTAGTCGAACTGCAAAGGGAGTCATCGAAGAGGGCTCTGGCGCTGGGGTCTCTGGGCCTAGAACTCGGCTATCTTTGCCCCGTGGCGGAAATCTTTGCGATTCTGGCTTGTGTATCTCGCATTCTGGAGGGGTGTGGGCTTTGTAGGAGAATAACAATCTTATCCGACAGCCAGGCTGCGATGAAGGCACTAAGGTCCGTATCGTCAGTCGTCCCTATAATTGTAGGGCGCGTTTATGGCCTCCTTGATTGTCATACTCTTCTCTCTCCTTCAAAAATTTCTAGATTACACTTGTCCCGTGTCAGCGTCAGCGCTCTCCTATTGTGAAGATATGTTTTCTTTTTAAATTGTAGGAAATTTCAGGCTGATAAAACATGATATAACTCAAAAGCAAGCACAATTTGATGCAAATAGATGTTTGTGACATAACCTCAAAATAGAGCGCTGACACGGAGAAGTAGAAAACTATGACAATCAAGGAGGCCATAAAGGCGCCCTACAATTGTAGGGACGACTGACTATACGGGCCTAAGTGTCTCTAAGATTACTTCGAGCCTTATATTGCAGCCCAGGGAGACTCTGGATTGTCTCGTAGCGAGGCATCTGGTATCGTTAATGTGGGTACCGGAGCAAGGTGGGATGAGGGGCAATGAGACGGCGGACGCTCTGGCGAAGACAGGATCAGCCAGCAAGCTCGTTGGTCCTGAGCCAGCTCTAGTAGTTCCCGCGCAAAGAGTTAGGAGAAAAATGGAGTGGATCGCAAGACAACACTCTCAGAAATAGAGAAGTATCTCCAGACATCTCCGTCGGGCACGGGAACTCATTGTAGGGCCCAGCGCTAAGGATGGACGTTTCTGCTTATCTCTAGACAGAGCCAACCTAAGGTTGCTGGTGGGACTGTTGTCTTGCCATAACACGTTACGGCGCCACCTGTATGTGATGGGGGTGGCTGAGGATCCCTTATGTGAGCGCTGCGGAGTAGAGGAAGAGAACTCGGCTCACGTTCTGTGTCGTTGTGAAACTTGAGCTACTATAGGCAGACTATGCTGGGGTCCATTACTTTCGACCCTCAGGACGTCAAGGAGATTGGACTCAATGCCATACTCAACTTCGCTAGAAAGGCAAGGCTTGAGGTCTAAGGAATGCAGAGGTGCATAAGGGCCCGTTTAAGCGGCCTGTGCGCTGGCTCATTATAATGGTCGGAATGCCTCTAATTTCACAATTCATTCATTCATTCATTCGTTCATTGAAGGCTATTTATGAAAAGGTTTTAAAATAAATTCGTAATTGTGGAAGTATTTACAATAGACAGAAAAATATTTTGCCATGCACTCTTTGCTGCTGCGGTATTCTCAGTCCATTCGATTTTCAAAGTAACACCACAATCAAACATGACACATTCTGACGACGAGTTTTTAATGTCAATGCGGTCGGTAATATGCCGCTCTCCACAAGGTGATTCATAATCACATAATAACATCACCTACATTTCTAAATGAATTTGTTTAGAACGAGCGAAAATAATTTGAATGATAAACAATGTTTCTTAAATCTTTCATTTATATGTTCATGTGCACTCATTTTGTTTCCGTGACAAAGACACCAAAATTCTTGTGATGTAGTATTTGTCTGATGGTTTTAGTACAGCTTAAGGTGCGTTTACATATGAGCACGAACGCACTGAGCGCATCCGCACACATTCGTTCGCGTGCTTGGAGAGTGTATAAACTGAAATTCATTTTTCAACGCATGGGCTGATCCAGTCGTTCGCGTACGAGGTTAACATGGAGAATAGATATATAGCCACGGCATTTATTATAATACTGTATAATTTAATTAAAAGAAATCGAAAACGTAGATGTCGTCGTTGGTGGATAACCGAATTTCTACGCAAAATAAATAATGGTTTATTAAAGGAATTAGTATCAGACAGTCTGTATGATCAATTCTGACTTTGAATACCTGCTTAGATTGGTAACACCAACGATAATGAAAAATGATAGACAGTTTCGAAAATCTATATCACCAAGAGAATGTTTAGCCATAAGCTTGCGTTTTTTGGCAACTGTAGACTCCTACAGCAGCTTGCAGTATCCTTTCAAAGTGTCAAAATCTTTATTTTGCTTTTTTTGGGACGAAACGATCCTATCAGACCTCCAGCTTTTTTCTGTGTTTCGCAGCAGTCTAAATTTACAGTGCTACAATTGATTTACTAGTTGTTGCCATGCACCATTTTTTCTACACTCTGCATGCCTTACGTCACACAGTACCGGTAATTTCTCAAACTCTTTGCAAGAGTTTTTAAAACTTTAGTATTATTACTGGACTAAATA
This sequence comes from Acanthoscelides obtectus, assembly GCA_963669975.1. NCBI lineage: Eukaryota > Metazoa > Arthropoda > Insecta > Coleoptera > Chrysomelidae > Acanthoscelides > Acanthoscelides obtectus. Next base: position 53,761,329 of record CAVLJG010000001.1, on the reverse strand, counting down.
CAATCGACTCCTCAATCCTGTGCGCCGCGTTGTCGTTTTCGTCCACACTGAGCATTCGCGAACCCATTAACAGCCGGTGCACACGGACGGTGCGCCAACGCAACGTTAAAATACGCACGTCTCGGAAATACATTGCCGTAAATGGATCAATTTACACGGGACTTGGACGCAGGACGTCGGCGTCCAACGTTCGACGTTAACGCACCGCATTCCTTGTTGCTCGCGCACATGAAGATTCGGAGTGAGCGTGCGCGCATAGCCGTTTACACTTGAGCATTCGCTGTCGATCAGTGCGTGCGTGCTCAGATCTAAACGCACCTTTACATTGAAAATGCAATGGATGGATCATATCGCAGCAGCGAAGAATACACAGCAAAAGTCAATATTTTTCCGTTTGTTGGAAATAGATGGTCCGTCGCTTCTTTTTGGAAAAACATACTCCTTATTATTATTGATTCACAAGAACTATACTCAGGCGCGGATTCAGGGGGTGGTCATGGGAGCCTGGTTTTTGCATTTAATAGTACGCACGGGCACGGGACAGGTTGTAATGGGCATTGTAATTTTTTGAAGTAAATTAAACTTGATGATTCACCAGTAAACTTCTTGTGCATAATAGAGTTTAAAAGTTATCGCGGATGCTACCGATAAGTAAAGCGCGTCGAGTCAACTTGGAGTGCAAGCTATTTATAGAATTTGCATATAATTATAATTGAGAAAAAACAACAAATATGATCGATAGTTGTTGTCATGTTTGCCGTGATTAATATTTCATTGAATACAACTTGGTGAACAACACTAAAATACGCTAAATAACGTGCATTACTGGTTATATACTGGGCACTATTTTCGAAAGTGACATTCTCTACATTTATCGCTATTTGCAAATTAATGACGGCAACTGAGAACAAAAAATTAGAAAGATCTGCACAAGTAATCGAAACAAGCTCATGGATAGTGCAAAAGGTTTTTAATAGTAATTTGATGCAAAAAGTTAATCTGATGCTGCTTCAACGTGCCAATAAAACAGCTAATTCAGCTGTTTCAATATTCACGCGGATCTAAAATTTTTCGATAACGTAAAATCCATCTAAATTGTTCAGATAAAATTCGAACTACAGATTTTGCTGGCAATAAGGATGTCACATATTAACAGGGGCTTACAATTGTATGCACAATAGTAGCTGCTGTGCACTGTTACCTCTGTTTTTTTACTATATGTCTATATAACCTGACTCAAGTACAGACTGTCAGATCAAATTTTTTTTATTCAATACAAAAAAAACAAAATTATTCTAATTTGAATCCGCGTTTTGCTTTTCGTTCAGCAAAACTGCCATCGAAGAATCAAATTGAGTATACTAGCTACTGACCTTTCGATATAGAGGTTAGAGAAGTGTGTCTTTAGCCAAAGAAGCTCGACGGTATTCTTTAATAATTTTCAAAGAGCTCATGACACGTTCAGCACTAGCTGAACCGCTAGGCAAAGTCAAAAACAATCTGAATAAACTGCAGCTCTCTGGAAAAACTGTCTACAAATTGATTGCAATCATGAACGTCAATATCTAGCGGGCTGTCATTAGCAAAATTACGATTTTCCGAAAAATACATGCTCGTATAACTAGCTAATTCATATTTTAGATCTGTTGTGAAAAATTACTAATATTTTCCCATCAAATTAGTGATGCTGGTTTCTAAATCGTTTTCTTTAGATTGACTAATTTCTCTGGCATCAAAAAACCAATCACATCATTCATTCATGCAATCCTTCAGTACGTTCTTGCAATTCGTTACTCATTGAATCCAAAACTTCGTAATAATTTATTCGATGTTTTTCGTCTGTTTCCAGTGGCGACTCAGCAGCTTTTTTTTATTTTCCTCTTTCTGACATGGGAAAACCAGGATTTTCCCATTCCATCTCTTCCCATTTATTCTTAGCCTTCAGAACAAATTATCGTGTGCTTTCGCTCCTCGAATCTTTTAATTTGTTTAATGCTGCTGAAATGCACCTTTGAGCCATCATCAAGTCTATTTCTTTCTTTTCATTTGAACTTGCACGGTATTCATTACGCTCAATACTAAATGGCACCATAACAAATTGAAAAAAAAGGTCCAGTTCATGAAGGAAAGGAGAGATCTTGCACTCATTATATCTTCGCCAGAAACTTCCACTCTTGAAATTTCATCTTCTATGCAATTAATAATACATTCAAAAAATTTCTTCCACGATATTATCACGAAGAAAGTAGATATGTCATCAAATAAAAAAATGCACAGTATTGTGAAAGTTTATGGCTTAAGCATTGAAGAGGTGAAAAGACTGCAATAGGCGCATTAGAGTCTTTATTAGAGTAAAAGAGGCTGATTCATACCACGATGATATTTATTTACTGAACATTAGATGGCAGGTAATAATATATCACTGTAAGCACAAAATGAAAAAATAACCCCTCCACTCCTTGAGCAATAAAAGGGTCATTCGGGTCATTTTTTAGAAATGAAATAGTCATTTTTCAAAAATTTCTCAAGAGGGGAATTTTTTTATTCAGACTGAATGCTAACGCGCTGTTTCATAAACACTATGCAGATGGCCATTAAAAGAATATAACAACACTCTGATTTCTTGTCATCAATTTTACATTCAGACGCGCTGAACAATATAGACACTAGAGCTGATTTTTGCTGTGGCCACCCTTCCTTGGGGAGCCCAGGCGGCAATGTCCATTTTGTCATTACTTACTAAATCCGCCACTGTGACGGACAAAACCACAAAAAAGTTGTTGCACTGGATTCAAAGGAGATGGTAAGTATTAATATTTATTAATTTTGTTATTTAACAATAAATTGTTCATTTTTAAATTAGATTTAATATTTTAATCACGTTTAGGCTGTACTAAGGGTAGAAGGGTAGGGCTGTCATCTGCCATCCGTCCGCCAGTGCAGTTTTAATAATAATCAAATTCAAGCGGATAACCAAATGGAAATGGTATTTACCATTTTGGGTTGGTATTTACCAATCCGTTCAAGCGAGTGTAGTTATCAGTTTGGTTATAAGATCCGTGACGTCACGAATCAGCTGTTATATGTCATAGTTATCACCGCAAAATTGTCGTATTTACCCAACTCAAGAGTAGTTTTATATTTCTGGTTATTATTTGAAATGTGACAAGTTAGAATGTTGCCGGGTATTGGATATTATTGTACTTCAGCTTCATTTTTGAGAAAAATGATACAGGCTGACTTCAGTTTTGCCATAAAGTGGAGCACCTTATTAGTTATACTCATTACGGTTGTTGGGGACACTTTAAATGTAATTCCCATGCTTAACAAAGTATCCTGTGTAGCCATATTCCACAAGAATATTAAAATATGGCCATATAAACTCACTAGATGATATCCACCTGTATACGGTTTTGCTCATTTCTTTTTTCATCATTTCTGCTGAATCAATAAATGTTTTCTTTGACATGCGGAAAAATTTAGAGAATTGAAAGTTATCATAGCTACAAAGCCATGGTTCCATCATTAAACAAAAAATCTGAAAAAACATTTCTCCCATGAATATTATGAAAGGTTTCTTATTTAAACTTTCCATATACAGTTGTAGACGAAAAAGCACCGATTATTAAGTGATAATAAAAATAATCAGACATTATACACGCACTTTCCTAAAATAAACAACTTGCAACAAAACCGCTGTTAAAACCAACGCGTTCAAGCGATTCATGTAACTGACGTCATCAACCCGTGTGTCATCTTGAACCATATTATAACC
>CAVLJG010000001.1:53615010-53757054 GCA_963669975.1 Acanthoscelides obtectus | reverse complement strand
TAGACAGAGCCACCTAAGGTTGCTGGTGGGACTGTTGTCTTGCCATAACACGTTACGGCGCCACCTGTATGTGATGGGGGTGGCTGAGGATCCCTTATGTGAGCGCTGCGGATAGAAGAGAAACTCGGCTCACGTTCTGTGTCGTTGTGAAACTTGAGCTACTATAGGCAGACTATGCTGGGGTCCATTACTTTCGACCCTCAGGACGTCAAGGAGATTGGACTCAATGCCATACTCAACTTCGCTAGAAAGGCAAGGCTTGAGGTCTAAGGAATGCAGAGGTGCATAAGGGCCCGTTTAAGCGGCCTGTGCGCTGGCTCATTATAATGGTCGGAATGCCTCTAATTTCACAATTCATTCATTCATTCATTCGTTCATTGAAGGCTATTTATGAAAAGGTTTTAAAATAAATTCGTAATTGTGGAAGTATTTACAATAGACAGAAAAATATTTTGCCATGCACTCTTTGCTGCTGCGGTATTCTCAGTCAATTCGATTTTCAAAGTAACACCACAATCAAACATGACACATTCTGACGACGAGTTTTAATGTCAATGCGGTCGGTAATATGCCGCTCTCCACAAGGTGATTCATAATCACATAATAACATCACCTACATTTCTAAATGAATTGTTTAGAACGAGCGAAAATAATTGAATGATAAACAATGTTTCTTAAATCTTTCATTTATATGTTCATGTGCACTCATTTTGTTTCCGTGACAAAGACACCAAATTCTTGTGATGTAGTATTTGTCTGATGGTTTTAGTACAGCTTAAGGTGCGTTTACATATGAGCACGAACGCACTGAGCGCATCCGCACACATTCGTTCGCGTGCTTGGAGAGTGTATAAACTGAAATTCATTTTTCAACGCATGGGCTGATCCAGTCGTTCGCGTACGAGGTTAACATGGAGAATAGATATATAGCCACGGCATTTATTATAATACTGTATAATTTAATTAAAAGAAAATCGAAAACGTAGATGTCGTCGTTGGTGGATAACCGAATTTCTACGCAAAATAAATAATGGTTTATTAAAGGAATTAGTATCAGACAGTCTGTATGATCAATTCTGACTTTGAATACCTGCTTAGATTGGTAACACCAACGATAATGAAAAATGATAGACAGTTTCGAAAATCTATATCACCAAGAGAATGTTTAGCCATAAGCTTGCGTTTTTTGGCAACTGTAGACTCCTACAGCAGCTTGCAGTATCCTTTCAAAGTGTCAAAATCTTTATTTTGCTTTTTTTGGGACGAAACGATCCTATCAGACCTCCAGCTTTTTTCTGTGTTTCGCAGCAGTCTAAATTTACAGTGCTACAATTGATTTACTAGTTGTTGCCATGCACCATTTTTTCTACACTCTGCATGCCTTACGTCACACAGTACCGGTAATTTCTCAAACTCTTTGCAAGAGTTTTTAAAACTTTAGTATTATTACTGGACTAAATACAATCGACTCCTCAATCCTGTGCGCCGCGTTGTCGTTTTCGTCCACACTGAGCATTCGCGAACCCATTAACAGCCGGTGCACACGGACGGTGCGCCAACGCAACGTTAAAATACGCACGTCTCGGAAATACATTGCCGTAAATGGATCAATTTACACGGGACTTGGACGCAGGACGTCGGCGTCCAACGTTCGACGTTAACGCACCGCATTCCTTGTTGCTCGCGCACATGAAGATTCGGAGTGAGCGTGCGCGCATAGCCGTTTACACTTGAGCATTCGCTGTCGATCAGTGCGTGCGTGCTCAGATCTAAACGCACCTTTACATTGAAAATGCAATGGATGGATCATATCGCAGCAGCGAAGAATACACAGCAAAAGTCAATATTTTTCCGTTTGTTGGAAATAGATGGTCCGTCGCTTCTTTTTGGAAAAACATACTCCTTATTATTATTGATTCACAAGAACTATACTCAGGCGCGGATTCAGGGGTGGTCATGGGAGCCTGGTTTTTGCATTTAATAGTACGCACGGGCACGGGACAGGTTGTAATGGGCATTGTAATTTTTTGAAGTAAATTAAACTTGATGATTCACCAGTAAACTTCTTGTGCATAATAGAGTTTAAAAGTTATCGCGGATGCTACCGATAAGTAAAGCGCGTCGAGTCAAACTTGGAGTGCAAGCTATTTATAGAATTTGCATATAATTATAATTGAGAAAAAACAACAAATATGATCGATAGTTGTTGTCATGTTTGCCGTGATTAATATTTCATTGAATACAACTTGGTGAACAACACTAAAATACGCTAAATAACGTGCATTACTGGTTATATACTGGGCACTATTTTCGAAAGTGACATTCTCTACATTTATCGCTATTTGCAAATTAATGACGGCAACTGAGAACAAAAAAATTAGAAAGATCTGCACAAGTAATCGAAACAAGCTCATGGATAGTGCAAAAGGTTTTTTAATAGTAATTTGATGCAAAAAGTTAATCTGATGCTGCTTCAACGTGCCAATAAAACAGCTAATTCAGCTGTTTCAATATTCACGCGGATCTAAAATTTTTCGATAACGTAAAATCCATCTAAATTGTTCAGATAAAATTCGAACTACAGATTTTGCTGGCAATAAGGATGTCACATATTAACAGGGGCTTACAATTGTATGCACAATAGTAGCTGCTGTGCACTGTTACCTCTGTTTTTTTACTATATGTCTATATAACCTGACTCAAGTACAGACTGTCAGATCAAATTTTTTTTATTCAATACAAAAAAACAAAATTATTCTAATTTGAATCCGCGTTTTGCTTTTCGTTCAGCAAAAACTGCCATCGAAGAATCCAAATTGAGTATACTAGCTACTGACCTTTCGATATAGAGGTTAGAGAAGTGTGTCTTTAGCCAAAGAAGCTCGACGGTATTCTTTAATAATTTTCAAAGAGCTCATGACACGTTCAGCACTAGCTGAACCGCTAGGCAAAGTCAAAAACAATCTGAATAAACTGCAGCTCTCTGGAAAACTGTCTACAAAATTGATTGCAATCATGAACGTCAAATAATCTAGCGGGCTGTCATTAGCAAAATTACGATTTTCCGAAAAATACATGCTCGTATAACTAGCTAATTCATATTTTAGATCTGTTGTGAAAAATTACTAATATTTTCCCATCAAATTAGTGATGCTGGTTTCTAAATCGTTTTCTTTTAGATTGACTAATTTCTCTGGCATCAAAAAACCAATCACATCATTCATTTCATGCAATCCTTCAGTACGTTCTTGCAATTCGTTACTCATTGAATCCAAAACTTCGTAATAATTTATTCGATGTTTTTCGTCTGTTTCCAGTGGCGACTCAGCAGCTTTTTTTTATTTTCCTCTTTCTGACAATGGGAAAACCAGGATTTTCCCATTCCATCTCTTCCCATTTATTCTTAGCCTTCAGAACAAAATTATCGTGTGCTTTCGCTCCTCGAATCTTTTAATTTGTTTAATGCTGCTGAAATGCACCTTTGAGCCATCATCAAGTCTATTTCTTTCTTTTCATTTGAACTTGCACGGTATTCATTACGCTCAATACTAAATGGCACCATAACAAATTGAAAAAAAAGGTCCAGTTCATGAAGGAAAGGAGAGATCTTGCACTCATTATATCTTCGCCAGAAACTTCCACTCTTGAAATTTCATCTTCTATGCAATTAATAATACATTCAAAAAATTTCTTCCACGATATTATCACGAAGAAAGTAGATATGTCATCAAATAAAAAAATGCACAGTATTGTGAAAGTTTATGGCTTAAGCATTGAAGAGGTGAAAAGACTGCAATAGGCGCATTAGAGTCTTTATTAGAGTAAAAGAGGCTGATTCATACCACGATGATATTTATTTACTGAACATTAGATGGCAGGTAATAATATATCACTGTAAGCACAAAATGAAAAAATAACCCCTCCACTCCTTGAGCAATAAAAGGGTCATTCGGTCATTTTTTTAGAAATGAAATAGTCATTTTTCAAAAAATTTCTCAAGAGGGGAAATTTTTTTATTCAGACTGAATGCTAACGCGCTGTTTCATAAACACTATGCAGATGGCCATTAAAAGAATATAACAACACTCTGATTTCTTGTCATCAATTTTACATTCAGACGCGCTGAACAATATAGACACTAGAGCTGATTTTTGCTGTGGCCACCCTTCCTTGGGGAGCCCAGGCGGCAATGTCCATTTTGTCATTACTTAAATCCGCCACTGTGACGGACAAAACCACAAAAAAGTTGTTGCACTGGATTCAAAGGAGATGGTAAGTATTAATATTTATTAATTTTGTTATTTAACAATAAATTGTTCATTTTTAAATTAGATTTAATATTTTAATCACGTTTAGGCTGTACTAAGGGTAGAAGGGTAGGGCTGTCATCTGCCATCCGTCCGCCAGTGCAGTTTTAATAATAATCAAATTCAAGCGGATAACCAAATGGAAATGGTATTTACCATTTTGGGTTGGTATTTACCAATCCGTTCAAGCGAGTGTAGTTATCAGTTTGGTTATAAGATCCGTGACGTCACGAATCAGCTGTTATATGTCATAGTTATCACCGCAAAATTGTCGTATTTACCCAACTCAAGAGTAGTTTTATATTTCTGGTTATTATTTGAAATGTGACAAGTTAGAATGTTGCCGGGTATTGGATATTATTGTACTTCAGCTTCATTTTTGAGAAAAATGATACAGGCTGACTTCAGTTTTGCCATAAAGTGGAGCACCTTATTAGTTATACTCATTACGGTTGTTGGGGACACTTTAAATGTAATTCCCATGCTTAACAAAGTATCCTGTGTAGCCATATTCCACAAGAATATTAAAATATGGCCATATAAACTCACTAGATGATATCCACCTGTATACGGTTTTGCTCATTTCTTTTTTCATCATTTCTGCTGAATCAATAAATGTTTTCTTTGACATGCGGAAAAATTTAGAGAATTGAAAGTTATCATAGCTACAAAGCCATGGTTCCATCATTAAACAAAAATCTGAAAAAACATTTCTCCCATGAATATTATGAAAGGTTTCTTATTTAAACTTTCCATATACAGTTGTAGACGAAAAAGCACCGATTATTAAGTGATAATAAAAATAATCAGACATTATACACGCACTTTCCTAAAATAAACAACTTGCAACAAAACCGCTGTTAAAACCAACGCGTTCAAGCGATTCATGTAACTGACGTCATCAACCCGTGTGTCATCTTGAACCATATTATAACCGCGGCACCTAACACAGAAATTTTGGTTATTCGCTTGGATTTGATTAATGTTTAATCAAATTCAAGCGAATAACCAAAATTTCTGTGTTATGTGCCGCGGTTATAATATAGTTCAAGATGATGATTAATGTTTAATCAAATTCAAGCGAATAACCAAAATTTCTGTGTTATGTGCCGCGGTTATAATATAGTTCAAGATGACACACGGGTTGATGACGTCAGTTACACGAATCGCTTGAACGCGTTGGTTTTAACCGCGGTTGTGTTGCAAGTTGTTTATTTTATAAAAGCGCGTATATAATCTCTGATTATTTTTATTATCGCTTAATAATCGGTGCTTCTTCGTCTACAACGGTGTATGGAAATTTTAAATAAGAAACCTTTCATAATATTCATGGGAGAAATGTTTTTTTTTTTTCAGAAAACATTTTTTAATGATGGAACTATGGTTTTGTAGCTATGATAACTTTCAATTCTCTAAAGTTTTTCGCATGTCAAAGAAAACATTTATTGATTTAGCAGAAATGATGAAAAAGCGATGAAAAAAGATATTAGTAAAACCGTATACAAGTGGACATCATCCAGTGAGTTTATATGGCCATATTTTAATATTCTTGTGGTATATGGCTACACAGGATACTTTGTTAAGCATAGGAACTAGATTTAAAGTGCTCCCAACAACAGTAATGAGTATAACTAATAAGGTGCTCCACTGTATGCTAACACTGAAGTCAGCCTGTATCAAGTTTCCCAAAAATGAAGCTGAAGTACAATAACAATATCCTATACCCGGCAAAATTCTAACTTTACACATTTCAAATAATAACCAGAAATATAAAACTCTACTCCTGAGTTGGGTAAATTCCACAATATTGCGGTGATAACTATGACAGATAACAGCTGATTCATGACGTCAGGTATCTTATAACCAAACTGATAACCACACTCGCTTGAACGGATCGGTAAATACCAACCCAAAATGGTAAATACCATTTTCATTTGGTTATCCGCTTGAATTTGATTTTTATGTCAGAGGCACTGATGCGATTTTCCCGCCAAAATGGCGGCCGATTTTAACACCGACAGGAGAGTTTCATAGCTAATTGTTATCTAAGCTGTGTACTGTGTAGGTACTATGCCTGCTGACACCTGTGGTAGACATATATTTTCTGAATACCTACCTTGTTTGTTCCGTTAAACTTATACTTTCTTTGTATCTGGAATTACGATTTTCATTATATAAAATACATAATACTATAAGCTAAATACGACGGATAAATGAATACTTCTCACCTGGTACGACTAGTTTCTGATGCGTGTATCTCTTTTTTATTCATTTTTGTTTTTGGTATATCACAATACATACACACTTTCACTGCCAGAATGTTTCTTATTACTAAATATATAGATTTGTTATCGAAATTATTATCTATTATCCATGAGTGATAATACAAATTGATAAAAGATAATAATAAATTCTGCTTGTATTGAAATGACAGTTATTCGCGTATTAGTGTACGTCGTGTTTGTGTAGACAACCAATCATACACGGAATATAGTACCATTGTATTAAACCATTTTCTTAGATAACCATTTTAAATAAACGTATAATATTGAAGAATCAATTATATTTCATAAAAAAGGAATCCGTAAGTGTAAAAAGGGCTTTACTTAAATAGACATAAGAAATATTGACGAATGGGAATAGTAGGTTTTTAAGCGGGAAAAATGACGTTTAATGAATGACAGACGTTAACTGTCGCCGAAAAAGTGTAGACGATTGTTTTTATCAAAGGGAGACAAATTAAAAAGAACTTTGCATATTTGAGTTCAATAAATGTAAGTAGATTATCAAGATCGACCACAAATTTATCTATAAGTGAATTTCGTTCCATGTGTGCCCTAGGTTTGAAGAAAACCGTGTCTTTTCAATCGCCGAAGATCATTGGATTTTTCTACTTGCTACAGTTGCTATTCAGGTAGGAATACTTTTAAATTAATTATTAAGGATAAAAGTACAAGATAGAAGTCTAGGTAACTTCTCAAACACTTTTCATTTGCTGGGTTTCAGAAATAATTTCTATGAGCCTTCAAGATAAACAATACATAACCTAACCTCTCAAATGATGTCCAAAAGCCTCCTAACAAATTAGACGAAAGAAATGTTAAAATGAATCGGACATACCCATCTCACGTATCTGTAAAAAAACACCAAGAGTCGCCAAAAACTGACCAACATTTGCAAAACAGGGAAGAGGAAATAACTAATAAACAAACAATAGGGCTTATTTCAAAATTCACCAGAGGAAAACAGTCATTATCTTTACAGATGTTTCAAGAACAACAGTTACCTAATAGTACCACAGATTCAAGACAATTGGAAAAGAGTACATCTTCAAACAAAAATGAATATATCAATGGTAAAACTGACCCCCTAGCAATTCATCATGTCAGTGTATTCTCACAAACACAAAAAGACTTCACCAGCAGAAGCTCTAAAATAAAATATAAACATGTTAAGACATCCAGTGGTTTCAAGTCCTATTCACCAAAGTTTTCATATAGCAATGGTTTGCTCAAATCTACTGTAGAAGTCAGAGATGCTCTTGCAAATACCAGTATTTCACACCAACCTGAAACTTGTAAACTCTCTAACTTACCAGAGTCAAAATTGACATATGGAAGAAAAGTACATGAGCAACAAAACTTGTATAGTTTGAATGAAACTGTACAGGGTAGACATGATATTTTAGATGTACCAGTTGAAAATCCTTTAGATGTCACAATGGCAGAACCACCAGAATTTGATGTTTCGATTGTAAATGACCATATTTTAGATGAAGATATTAGGCATTTACCTTTAGGTATCACTACGAATATTAAAGGAGTTGAGGCAGATATTGAAGCCTCTGAATGGTGTACTACCAGTGAAGAGTTTTATCCTCCAGCAGAATGTACCAGTGTCGATAGCAAAGAAAATCCCAATTTTGTCATAGATATAAAAAAGGTTATAAAACCTGTAGGAAATGTAAAAATTGTTTGTGGCAATAGATTAACTGTAGCAGATTTAAGTTCACACAGTATTGATGAGAGCAGTATGTTGTTTGAAGATCTGGAAATTGAAATAATGGACACATCTTATTCTGTAAATAATAAATCTTCTGTACATGTGGATGAGATAACGATTCTTGAAGATACCAATAATAGTAATGACCATGACAAAATATCTACATCACCTCTAGTCTCAAGAAAGTCAACATTGAGATCGAGTGTATCACAATTAAAGAAAAATGATGATACAGTATCGCCTATATCTGTGGATGATTTATCAATTTTAGAAAAAGCTAATTACAAGAAAAAATCTCAACAATCAGCTTTAAGTATTATCAGTGAAATATCATCGTTGTCAGGCATTAAAAGAGAAAATGATAACTCACTGTTAACTTCAAATTCAAGTAGTCATAGAAGTTCTGTCTTAGCACCAGAAAAATCAGCTTCCAGGACAAATCAAAATGAAACACTAGAAGATATGAAACAGTGTTACTCTGTTGATATCACTAGTACATTTGAAACTCCAACAATTAGCCCTGAAAGGTCATCACTGATATCCACATTTGGTAAAAAAGATACTTCTTTGATCCTAACACCAAGTTTAACAACCAGGCCAACCAGGAAACTAAGATCAAGTATGAGGCAGAATCAAGATTCACAAGTCTTTCCTCAGAATCATAATGAAACAGCTGTAACCTTAGATCATAGTAGTCCCAATAGCAGCAGTCAGTCCCAACATTTTGTATCTCAATCTAATAATAAAAAGACTCTATCACCATTTGAGGATAAGCCATTGTTGCAAGTATCAACCTTAAATAAGCATATAAGGAAATTTACACTGAGATCTGGAAGCTCAGCTATGAATAAAAGTGGAAAGTTGGAAGTCAATGTTGTAAACTTATGTTTTAGCAGTGATAATTATATGAACTGCAGTAATACCAAAGAAATTGTAGAGCCAGAGGGATTACCAAAACAGTGTACTACCTCATTGCCATTAGATAATAGTTACTTATACCAATCACCAAGCACAAATATTCATACTAGGAAGTCCACTTTGCGGCCAAGAAGATCAGTGATTCACCAGATTGGAGATGAAGGCAAAATTGTAAATATACATTGTTCTTATAATGGAGATAGTGCCACATCTGTAATTTTAGATAATATCACTAGCCCTAATGAATGTACTCAATTAGAAGCATTATCTACATCCTGTGCTACTTCAAATTGTAACATGAGAAGTTCATTAGCAGTGAAGGATGTCTCACTGTCACTTATTCCAAGCTCAAATACAAATACCAGAAAATCCACACTGAGATCAAAATGCTCAGCAATATATCAGAGTGAAGCTCAAGAAGCCAGTCATACTGGAAATGATGATAAATCTTTAGCTCTAAATAATACAACTTGTGTAAAGAGTACCAATGAAGACATTGCATCTGGATTATTATCTACACCCTGTGATTCTTCTTTACCTTTAGAAGATGGTATGAACCCCAGCAACATTAGTAATAGCACAGAACTTGATCAAGAAGATAATGGCATGGATGATATCTTATTCTTAACACCAAGATCATATAAAAAGAGCAGGAGATCTGCACAACGATCACAAAGAAAAAATTTAGAAATTCTAGACACAAAAATCGTCAACATCCATTCTGGTGATGACAGTGATACTTCCTTACCTTTTGAAGATGTTATGAGTTCCAGCAACATTGGTAAAGGTGCAGAACTTGATCAAAAAGATAATGGCAAAGGTGATTTATTATTTTTACCATCAGGCTCGAATAAAAACGCCAGAAAATCTACAATGAGGTCACAAAGAAACAAGAATGAAGATCTAGACACAAAAATTGTGAACACCTTCTCTGGTGGAGACATTGATGTATCTTTAATTTTAGAGAATATTATGAGTCCCATAAACAGTAGTAAAAGCAGAGATCTTAATCAAAAAGATAATGGCACTAGGAAATCTGCACTGAGATCACAAAACAATAAGAATATACATCTGGACACAAAAATCGTGAACATGAACTCTGACGATGTTACTGATACATCTTTGACTTTAGGGGATGTAATAAGTCCAAGAAACATTAATAAAAATATAGAACTTGTTCTAAAAGGTAATGGGAAAGAAGATTATTTATTGTTAACACCTAGCTTAAGTACAAGTACTAGAAAATCTACGCTGAGATCGGGAAGAAAACATGATGAAGATTTATACAAGATCGTGAACGCCCGCTCTGGTGATGACACTGATAAATCTTTGACATTAGAAGGTACTAAGACTCCCAATAGCAGTAGTCAAACCACAGAACCTGACCAAAAAGATGATAAAGTTGATTTTTTGTCTGTAACACCATGCTCAAACACTGATACCAGGAAATCTACATTGAGATCACAAAAAAACTTCAATGAATATCTAGGCACAAAAATCGTCAATACCCATTCTGCTGATGACACTGATGAATGTCTAGCTTTAGAGGATAATATTAGTAAAAACATAGAACTCAATCAAAAAGATAATGAAAATGTAGAAGGAGCTCTCAATGATTCCTTGACCTTTCCATCAGATTACAATAAGAGCACCAGAAAATCGTCTATGAGATCTAGAAGCTTGGAAGTGAGGAACAGCTGCAATGATAATGAGCCTAAAAATAATGATCTGTCAAAAATAATTATTACTAGGTCATTATCTCAAATCGATCATGGAAATAGCTCATCAAAAGAAAATATTTTAAATTCGATAAGTGAACATAAACACTCAGGTGCTTTAGTCATAGAAAAAAATGATGGCAAATTTCAGCAGTCCATTAAAAATAAAATTCTGAAAGTAGTTGTTGTGCCTATGAAAAACCTAACACTTGATGGAAGAGCTCATGGTAAAACGATAAAACATAATATTGAACCATCCAGCCACCTTAGTGATCACAGAACTACTAAAAATAACCTGATAGAGCTAGAACCACATAATGGTATTGAAAGAAATACTCAAAGTAATGATGTGGTGCAAAACTGTAATTCAGATAGCATTGTATCCCAGAACCAAGAACTTGTGTCCCTAGATAAACCATTTGTACAAAATGACATTCCTAATGTTAGTGCTAATGAATCACTACCAAGGAAGGCTAATCGAAAGAAGACTGATGACAAGTCTTCCTTTGAATTTGTAAGTCCTAGGCTACAAGCTAAACAATTACAGCAGATGGGATTGATAACAGAAGATACAAGCTTTGCATTCTACTCAGCAGTAGACTCTGTTTTGGCAGAAATAAAAGTTTCACAGAAACAGCATAAGTTGAACAGTCAGGAAAGGACAGAGTATACTGAAAAAACTGAGGAGATCATAGAAAATGGTCATAAAGTAGATATTACTGAAGAAACTAAGCCAGTCGATGTTAGCACTGTTAGTTATGCTACTGCAACTCGGACTGAAAATTTAATGAAGTCATCAAATGACCAAAATGATGATGAACATGAAGACACAGGAATAACGAAAAACAAAAAAAGCAGGATATCCTTTCAGAGTACATCTGTCGGCTCAAGGAACAGTGATGCTTCAAATACTGAACAAAGTCTTGAGGAACTGATAGTTGATCGTCAACAATTTTGCAAGGACAATGGTGCTGTTGTAACTCAAAATTCAGGTATTCATGAAACTACTTTAGACATAACTGCTAGTAATAAATTGACTACATCGGAAATTGCCGCAAAAAGTGCACAGACATCAGTAGGGGGCATTTTAGTGCATTTATCGAATGAACGTAAAGATGTGGAAGGTTTAAATGTTCATTGTACAAGTCATATCAGTTTGGCAGATAAACTTGATGAATTGAAATGTGATACTGGAAACTTAAACTTTGGAGAAAATATGCCACCCATACAAAGAAGAGATAGACCAAGAAAGCTGTGTGAAGACACTATATTAAAGGAGCAGAGAGCAGAAGAAAGTTCTTTAGTTGTCATGGATAGTTTTTCACGAACAAAGAGAAAAGGAAGTACAAGAATATCTATAGGATCAATGGAAAATAGTATAGTATCTATTAAGAAAAATTTATCACAGGTCCATAGCAATATAGGAGTTACAGAAAATAGTAAAATCAAGAGAGGAAAAGGTAGGCCCAGAAAGTCTAAAAATTCCAGTTTACTGAAGGAAACTATTGTTTCACTGGCAGAAAACACAATAACTGTAAATAAAGAAAGTAAAACATATGATGCTCCATTAGAATGTCGAGATATTATCAATGAAACACTGGAAGTCATACAGAGATCTGCTTCAAGAAACTTTTCACCAGAAACAAGAATAACTAGATCAAGATCTCAAGAGTTGGTAGAAATGCATGATCCTGTGCCCAATAGCACTAATCACTATCTACTTTCACCAGAATATTCCATAGTTCATGGTGAAAACAGTTTTGAACATAAATTATTACAAATTTCAGAAAGCAGTAGTACGTCCTCCAAAGCAAATACATCTGTAAGATTAACAGAAATCCAAAGAAAAAGTGTTGGTGATGATCAGAAGACGCAACAATCTGAATCTGGAATGCATACAAAAAGAGGAGGAATGACTTACAGTTACGAATTGACATCCAAAAGTAATGCTAATCTTGATAGACTTCAAACTGACAGTGAACTGGATATTTCAGCTGTAGTACCTGTAATGAATAAAACGTCTACTAAAGTAAGCCCAGACTCAGTGGAACTAGAGAAAAACAATAAACAAATAGGGTACCATAAGGAAAGGTTTGACTTAGACATGGACTATGATAATAAGACAAAATCTATAGAAAAATGGGTGAAGGATCACGTAGAATTAGTTAATGCAGTAAGCAAAAGCTTTGAGCCTAACCATTACAGTGAAACAAATTTTGTCACAAATCATCGGATACCCAAAGAAAAGACACAAACCAGAAAAGAATCGGTTCCAAGAAGGTCTTTAACACGTGGACGAAAATTAGTTGCTATGCTTGAAGATGATAACAAGGAAAGTATGACAAAAGAGACCAAAATTGAAGATATTAGAGACAATTGTCATGAAGCAGCTCTTCAGAATACTATTCCTCAGAACGAGGAAGAGAGTGATCAGATCAGACGTTTGGCACGAAGTAACAACTCTATGTTGGAGCAACAAACATTGTTGGAAAATAAAGTACAAAATGACAGGAAAGACTTTGCAGAGGTTTCTGAATGTACTAAATCTAATCCTCGGATTGACGAAAAGAGCGACCAGATCCGACGTTCGACACGGGGCAGTAACTCAATAGAGCAACAAAGATTGATGGAAGATTATGCACAAGATGCAAATCAAAATAATAAGCTAGAAAACAAGCAACTGGTTAATCGCCCTGAGAATAGTCATGACACAGATACTGAAAACAACGGAAACGACGCCGAAGCAAAATCAGGAGATAGTTTGGACGAAACTAAAACTCGATCTAGAATGATGGGTTACCGGACGACTACTTCTATACTGCTTGATCGAGAAATGTCACCAGAAGATACTACTGAATATACAAGGAGACTTTCAAGTGCGTCAGATGATGGCCAAAGTGGACCAGAAGCTAATGGAAGTAACAAAATTGCACCCGAGCAACGTCGTAGGCCCGCAACAAGTATGAGAAAGAAGGGTAAAAAATGTATAAGTGCTAGTTGGTCATCAAGGAGAAGTAGAAGCAAAAGTGTTTGTCCATCAGGTAGTGGTAAGTCTTATCTACAACTTTTGTAATCTATAAAGTCGAATAGAAAGTAGCTAAATTCTTCACAATTTCACAAAGATTTGAAAAAATTGAAAATTTTACTATTGATAAGAGTCGTTCCAGATCGTTTTTATATTTTCTCAAATGACTTGTCATTTTTGAGAATTGCTACCCGCCGCTCGTCAAAAAGGTTTGGGCAGGTAGATTATCACAAGAAGATATCTTTGCTGATGAGAAAAATCTTGTGATCGCGCATGTCGGTAGAGCAATATTCGAATAATAAATTTTTTGTTTTAGATATGAAGTCCTTTAAACATGGCGATCTTACTTGGGCACAGATTGGATCATATCCTTATTGGCCTTGCATGGTTAGATGTGCTCCTAATACCACAGAAGTAACGAAAATATGTAAGTAATAAATGTATATGACACAAATTATTTATTTTACAGCAATCTGGATTTTTAAACGATAATCGGCATCCTTATTATATAAAACTGCAGTGTGTTGCTTACTTTGAGGTATTTTTATTTTACTTACACCCATGACACTGTGTCCTCCTGCTGACCCCTTATTGAACCTTTTTCGGCTCATGGGCAGTATACATATACAGTAATCGTAGAGCAGAATATCTAGAATTTGAGGGAAACATTTTAATAATCCGTTTTAACACGGAATTATGTTTTTGAGGGAAAAAGGCCCATCAAACGTCAAAGTGGAAAAATAAGTTTTACGCGAATCTTCATTATGACTTGTTAGCGTAAGTGGTCCAAGAAAGCTGTAGGATGTGAAAATACCTTCAAATAACACTTTGCAAGACCAATTTGCTGTAACGGTTGATTTGTTTTTACACAATAACGTCAAAAATCATCGATTTCTACATTTGTTTTTTTTACTGGAAAATGCATAACGGTAATAAATTTCATTCAAATATGCTCAACCGTCTCTACAAATATCTAATTGCTACCAATTTGTTGAGAAAAATGGCCTTGTTTGATGAGCTGTCCAGAGACTTTGGATGAGTCAAATTGCCTCATATTTGTCTCATTTTCTTTCTAGAGACTTATTTTAATATGGTATTAAAAGAGATACCAGATTTTCTTATACCTTGTAAAAAAAGCGTCGCTAGTAGTACATTCATTTTTGTCTTTTATAAAAAGTCCGTCGTTTTTTGACAGTCGTAATTAGAATGCTTGCCAAGCATGAGAAAAACAGCCAGCCCTGTGAACAGGGAGCTCTCGTATCCTCTACTGGACAATAGGGCAACTACTTCACACACCGTCACCGCGGCGCAGCTTGTTCTGTTAGTTGTCGCGTCCAGTAGAGTGCGTGACATCATCCTGTTAGCAGTAAGTAAATTGATTATTTACTCGATGTTTGTTCAAGAATACGCATTCTGTAATTTTATTTGTGTTTCCAAAGAATTTATTGAGCAGAATTTTGTACAGGAACAGCAAGACACTGTTTTTTCAATAAAATGCTCAGTAATGGCGTCATGTCAATCTATTGCAAACGGTTTGATCCACATGTCGAGTAGGACACAAATCCTTTTTGATTGATGGAATTTGGTCAACTTTTGTGTCCGGGCACAAATGAAAAATAGATTTTTGGAGCTGAATCATGTGATATATGACGTATTTCTTGATTTAACATGATAATTAGGATCCCATTTTACAGAAATCGTATAATTTTTCTCTAGCTTGAGAGGCATTTTACAAGAAATAAACTAAATTCATTAGATCCATTACTTTACAGATGCCTTCTTATTGGTCCAATTTGTGTCAAACGCACAAATTTTGATTCCCGCCGGTCAATAGTAAAATTGGGCCTAAGGGTCGCAATTCAATCCACGTATAAATGAAGATTTTCTCTATCAAACTACCTGTTCAAATCTATAACGTCTCATATTGCGACTACATACAGCCTACAAAGGTGGTACATTTCACAGCTAATTCAAATGACGTAATGATTTTTCGGAGTCGTAGCTTATGTTTAATTTTCTCATGCAATAATTTTTATCGTAATATAAGTATTTCTTGAAACCTGAAAACATCACCCACAATTTTAGCGTATGCACAGAGTCATTCTAATTTATTCATAAGCAGTGCTGAAAGGTTGCTTGTTATGGCGCACAAATTCATCTAGTTTTTTTTAAAGCCATTCTGTCAGCCTTTTCTGCCTGGAGTGTGAGATTTTCCTGAAGCGACATACTCAACTCGCTAAAACCCCTCAATCGGGTGCCATGCACCCCATTAAGGTAATGCTTGCAGCATTTCTTCATAGTAGCTAAACCTGTCTGCCAGTTTGTACTCGTAAATGGACACAAGTACAAAACACCGTTCAGCCCTTGTAGGTTTTATATTTTTTTTTCTGCCCTCAAAGGTCCAAAAAAGTTCCTTTTCTCCCCCTGTACTTTTCATCAGCTTTTCAGAGGTGAGGATTCTAATTACGACTGTCAAAAAGTGGCAAACTTATTCTGAATGTTTGAAAGGCAAACATAGATGTACCCTTGGCGGTGCTTGTTAGATCTGAAATAACGAATAGACGTTCACAAGTTTTCTGCGATTATGAAGATATTTTGTGGAATAAAGAATCTCATCTATTTTTAGTACATTTTCCTCGAGCAAATAGTACAAGGGCGTATTATGACATGGTCAGGTGTAATGGCTTCCATAGCCGACCAATAGTAAACCTACCAGAACTTAAGAAACTTGATTCAGATGCGTATTCCAAGGCCCTAATTTTAAAGATACGAAATCAAGATTAATTTGATATTCATTCAACTCAGTTGACTCATGTATACAAACTTCATTCTTCTATAATTGCGTTGGAATTGCAGAGTCAACATACTTGACACCATTTTTTACTTCCCTCGCCTACTGGCGAGGAAGTATTATAATCGCGAATATTTTCGAAATTGAGATATTATGTTTTTTGGATGTTATATGGCATGTATATCACAAAAACCATGTCAATCTTTTCCGTCAATCTGCTTACCTGTAGGTCTGTCCGCTAATCTTATAACCGCCTATAACGTGAGAAGTACCGCTCGTATTTCGATGAAATTTTTACTCAATGTTACTGCTGTGCCACGCAAAATCGGTCCAGTGGCGGCAGAGAAAAATGTCAAAAATGAATAAGAATAAAAATCGCTCAAACTTCGTTTTTTGACGTTTTGAGGATCCTGATTATTTATGGCAAAAAACTTAGAGGTAAAAGCTTTGATTGTGGGGGTGGGAAGGGTTTATTTCAATTTTTTGATATTAGTACATTTATACGCTCCCATCTTGATAATTCTACTCACCTATTAGACACATTTCACACCAGATGGATTTCTCTGTACATGAGCTGTTGAAACTAGCAAAATATTCTCAACAGACGGATCGCGTGCCTACCGGCGGCGGCTGCTGCATCCGACCTTGGTCAGTGTTCTATTGATCTGTTATGCTATTACACGTATTTCTACTTAGTGCTTCTTATGCTTTGACCGCGCTGCCACGTCTGACCGACTTAGATATCAGAAGAGGCGATGTTTCCAGATGCACTATCGGTAGGGCAGGGAAAGGATGTTTATGGACTAATTGTATGGACCTCTTTTAGAGGGTCTGGTTTGTGCTTAACCTAAACCCTTATGATCTGATAACGGCATTGCGTGGAAAGTGCAGAGTCAACCTACTTGACGCCATTTTTTACGTTATAGGAATGGTGGTGTTACTTTTCATTTCTTATAACAGTTTTAGTAATATTTTGCAAAAATAAATCTATTTCTATTTTCAGATTATATAGGCAGAGGAATTAGAACTGCTTATCACGTTCAATTTTTTGGGGACCAAGGAAGAAGGGCATGGATAAATGTTACAAGGCTAATGCCATTTAACAGTTCCAATGATCTGAAGGATATGGTCGAGCGCCTTGCTGCTGAGGAGGTAGGCTTTTATTCTAGTCAAATTAATTAACTTAACTATTCGGCATTAGTTTAATTATTGTGTATGTTAGAAGTAGATTTTGAGATATTTCAGGTAAAAGTGTTTTTAAACATGTTATCTGAAGAAATTAATTGTCATATTATGCTTGTATGAACCTTTTTCATGCAAGCTCCTAGAGAATCATAAAGTTGTATCCTTTTGGCTCGATGACTCAAGAAATTCTATGTACGGTAAAGAGAGTTCACTCAGCTGGGGACAAAAATAATGGAACAAAGATAGTTGACTAGCAAGAACCAGATTATTTTTTCATCTCCTCAACATTGTATTTTTGTTTCAGTAATGATATAACAATCGTAATTCTAGATCTAATATAGGTACCTAACTATGTTGTATTTGGGCGTTTAAACATAAATTCCATCGTCACAGCTATGTTGCTAAGTAGTATCGCAGTAATTGTTTTTTCTTGAACATGACATCGACCTTCTAAGGAAAGATCACCCATCAACCTCCCTTGTAATGGTCCTTAAGGTTTTGTATTCGCATTATTTCTCATCGACGTGGAAGTAACGCAAGTGCATAAAGACTGTCAACACGAGTAGTCGTAAATCAGAAGTAAGTGGGCATCAATAATATCCCCGTTTTCACGCAGGTACGGCTTTCAATTGAATTGCTTATCTTATGGTGGAATATGTTAATCAGTGATATATAGAATATATACATTTTCAGAGTTGTCCAACCTTGTAGGAATCCTCTGTAATTGTAATAGTAGATTTATTGTAGCCAAAAGCCCAGGCATCGTCAAGCCATTATTATAAAAGATGTAACATGCTCTCCGTGCATTTATGTTTTTTATGCAGTTATTTATAAAAAACCTCGTCCTCTAGGGTATCTGCGTAATGCAGTCCGTTATGATAATTTTTTATAGTAATTTGTCACATTATTTTACTTCTCACGCCAGCTGGGGAGAAAATACTGTAAGTGCGAAAAATTCTGAAATTGAGATATGTTTTTTTAATGTTACATGACTTAGATCACAAAAAGCTTTGTCATCCATTTCCGTCGGTCTGGCTGTCTGTCGATCCGCTTGACCCATCTATAATTTGGAAAGTACGGCTTGGGGCTTCATGAAACTTTTGCATAAGGTTACTACTATGCCAAAAACGAAGAAGCTTTGTAGTTTTTGAAAGTTGATCCAGTGGCGGCGAAACGAGGGACAAAAAATGAAAAAGAATTGCTCAAACTTTATTTTTTGACATTTTAGAGGTTTATGATCATTTTCAGAAATTTTTTTGGAGGAGTTAAAAATCGGTCGTGTGCAGTTGTAATGCGTGGGTTAGAGTATAGCTCATTTTTTTGCAGTAGTCTATTCATACGCTTCGGTTAATTCTACGCACCTGTTAGTCCATCCGAGCCCTGTCTCAGTGAAGTTGGCATAATGCCCTAAAACATGATATTTGTTAATTTATTTGAGGGCTAAATAAAATTTTATCAATATATATTTTTTGTTTCTTTGTTTATGGAAAGATAACAAAACCGACGCGACTATTTTAGAAGCGTTTTTATTTCGAAATCCTCTTTGAAAAATGATTTGTGTATAGCAACATACATGATGGAGACAACTTAAGCACAGATTATACAGATACGACACCTGCTGTAGGTCCCTTTGATCTTCCTGTCCCTGACTGCTTACCACATTTTCCGCTTATGTTCAAGAGCGTCCAGAGGATTTTTTTCCTAAAGGTTGTTACGCTTTATTAGCCTGACGTCCGAATGTCATACGTCAAACAACAGAATCAAGAAATTTATTTGTGTTTATCATTTACCCACATGCCTTTTGGCGAGATAATTATTATTATTTCTTGAAAAGCTTTTTATGTTGAATATAACAAAAACCAAAACTGAATGTTTTTGATAACCTCTAAATCCTAAATGTCAAACTAACACGAATCCCACCAAACTCATAGGACTCAAATTGGCGTTAATAGAACCTGATTTTTGACAGAGGGTCGCTTCTGGTAGTACTCTGTGACTTAAGTTGAATGGTCTGTTTATTCGCTTCGATAAAATAAAGGTAGGCTTTGTAAAACAAATGATGACATTTTACGTCGCTAAGAAGCTGATTTTTGACGTTTAAATCGACTTTCAATGCGTTGGTGTTAACAACTAAAAATGGCTCGTGGTAAAGTTTAACGGAAAGTGATAATTCACTTGCATTTAAATGGCCAAAAGCTTCCCAAATCGCTGACAGTGTCAACAAATCAAGGTATATAGTTCGAAATATTATTAACTTGTACAAAACAACGGGATCTGTGGCTCAAAAACCCAGAACTGGAAGTCGCCTGGGTTATTGCAATACCAACTTAAGAGTCTTGAAACGGTTTATCAGGGGAAATCGGCCTGCTAATTATAATGAATGAAAATATGGAATCAGACAACGACAAACAAGTTTTCAAGAGTAACTTTTCACAGAGCTGCCTAAAAACTGGGATATAAAACTTACAAGGTAGGCTTAAATTATTTTATTATTGTTTTTAATTCAGTATTTCTAGGCAAAAAACAGAATAGCATGGGCCAAAGAATACAAATTATGATTTATGATAGCAGTAGTCGTGTCATAAGAACTAAAGAAGAAGTGTTTCAGAATGTCTTAAAAAAAGTTAAGTTTCCGGCTTCTGTTATAATTTGGAGATCCATGTCAGCAAGTGGAGTGGGAAACTTACACTTTGTGGAATGAATGCTGATAAGTACATTAATATGTTTCAAAATAACTTAATACCCCAAAATGCGTTTAAACAATATTGAATGTATCTTCCAACAAGGTGATGGCGCTTTCCATACAGCTAAAAAATTGTTAGAAAACAATATTTCAATTTTAAAATGGACGTCGAGTAGTCCTGATCTATCGACGATTGAAATCTTGTGACATATCACGAAGAAAAAGCTCCGATCGAATCCCGAAAGAACCGTTCCAGAATTGCAAACCCTTCTCCAAGAAATTTGGAACACTTTTACGCCAGATGTCTGCCAAACATTAGTTGACACTATGTCAAGACGTATCGAAGCAGTAATCAGTCGAAAAG
Organism: Acanthoscelides obtectus; assembly: GCA_963669975.1. Taxonomy (NCBI): domain Eukaryota; kingdom Metazoa; phylum Arthropoda; class Insecta; order Coleoptera; family Chrysomelidae; genus Acanthoscelides; species Acanthoscelides obtectus. The sequence goes on along the minus strand of CAVLJG010000001.1, from coordinate 53,736,061 downwards.
GCGATGTAATGCAGTGGTGATTTGCTGCTATTTGGTTTCGTTGATTTTTGTTAATCGGCATTTTTTTTCAATTTGTAATATACTTTTTCTTTGTTACAAAAAAAATGTATTTTAGGCTAATATTAAATAAAAAATATCGTATGTTACCAGAAATACATTTTAGTTATTAATACTTTTCCGCTAATATGACAAATCTCATAAAAAAAGTAGTTTGATAGTTGGGCCAACTGCACTGAGACAGAGCTTGTATATCATACATGATAGATTTTCCTGTACATGTGCTCTTAAAACTTAGAGAAATATCACTTTCGTGTCGCGTCTAGGTCGCACTTGTCACACACTGCGAACTTACACCAGTGTGCTCAAAATCATGTCTTTGCCTGCTGCTGCCGCCCAATCCCAACCGCCACACTGCTCCAGCTGGTAGTCGGAACTTTTATTAAGGGCTGAGCATAAATATCTAGATCGCAGCATTATCAAATTGGTTGGGACTAAGGACTAATTGTATAGGCCTATTTAGCTCACGTGATACATTTAATATTTTTTTTGTTATACATGCTCGTAGTTGACTTTTTTCTTATAATAAAAAACCTTTGTGAACTATTGACAGTGGGAAGTGAAGTGACAACCTGCTCGACGCTTTTTTGTGCTCTACAGAAATACAGATTAAGTAGAAATTTCGGGGCACCCTATAGTCGAATGCTAGTTCTATATACCTTACCAGACCCACTCTGTAACGAATTTTGATAAAAGATCTGTGCTTGCATGCGTACAAGGTTCAACTGTCGTAAGAACTCAAGCCAACTGACCATGCGCAGCGCCGTGAATTCGTTGATTGGGCGCGGTAGCACCAGCAAATTGATGCGGAAGAAAATCATTTTCTATGTTGAGGCACATTTTCAACTGAACGGGTACGTCAAAAAGCAGAACTGCCAAATTTGGGGTTCTGAAAACCCTCGTGTAAGAATCGAACAACCAATTCATCCGCCGCGAGTTACCGTTAGGTGCGCGTTATAGAGTAGCGGAGTGATTGAGCCGTATTTCTTCGAAAATGCAGCTGGAACTGCGGTAACTGTTAATGGTGTGCGATATCGCGAAATGTTAACCGAGTTTTTGTGGTCCCAATTGGATTGAATTGATGTGGAGGATAAGTTCTTCCATCAAGACTGTGCGACCTGCCACACAGCACGCGAAATAATGGTGTTACTGCGGCCAAGTTTCCAGACCATGTCATCTCTCGGCTTGGCGATCAAAATTGGCCACCAAGATTGTACGATCTAACGCCAATGGACTCCTTCCTCAGGGGCTGTGTGAAGGAAAAGGTGTATGCGAACAAGCAACAAACAGTTAAAGAAAAGGTACGGCGCGTTATCCATGAAATAGGGCCACAGTTGTGCGAAAACGTTATCCAGAATTTTAAGAAAAGACTGACCCTGTGCCCGAGATTTCTTGGTGGCCATTTACCGGATGTTCTATTTCATGTTTAATCGCAACTATTCCTCTTCATATTGAAATAGAAATACTGGCTTAATTCGAAAAGAAATAGTCAGGAAAAATTAAAACGATTTTGAGAAAAATCGGGTTTTTCCGTCTCTCTCCGCAAGCACTTTGAATTTCTAAAACTTGCTAGGCAGCAGCTTATTAATTACCTAAATACGCAACTTTGCTCCCATTTAAGCGACTTCGTATCTCTGACAGTTTCCGGGATCCCAGTGGTGAGGGTCGAATGTGAAACACCCTGTATAGATATTATTTTAATATTAATGTTTTGAAATACAATACATAATTAACTTATAGATCGACCAGCCAAAGATTGCTAGGGACGAAAGGGGGAAATGCGATGAAAAAACCTTACCATTAGACGATTTTATATGGAGTCATAGGCGGAGATCGGAGAGACTTGAATTATTAATTGAATTTATATTTTATTACAACTGGTAGTATTAATATTTTTTTGCGATTCATAATGACGTGATACCAAACATACATTATAAGAAATAAATATACACAAACACTGAATATTGAGAACAAAATAAATATATTTTTTAGGCAACAAGTAATATTCCTATGTACGCATTATGATTGAACAGCAAAACAAATTATGCATTCTTCTAAAATAGAATACAGCAAGTCAAAAATATCTGACTGAATAGAAAAATATAGGAAAACAAAAAGTAATTTCTTGATGAAATAACCCATAAACAACACATAGAATTAGACTTTCTACTGAGATACTAAAAGCCACAAACCAATAGTATAATAAATGAATATCTAAAAATTCTAAAAGGTAGCCAATCTAGTATAGTTTCAATCCTGATTAGAGTCATGATCACTGTCTGAGGAACTGTCATTGCTATCACTTTCACCTCCTATGTTGATTATTATTTCTTCCTGTATTTCTTGAATGAGACTGTCTTTTTCCCAATATTCATCTTCAATTTTTATAACATGTCCAATAACCTTTTGCCAGTCACTGGCACTTACTGAAGCGATGGCCTTATTAGAAATTTCATCTAGTTTTTTTATAGTAAATTCGCCGCTTGTATTATGGCTTCTAATGAAAAATTTTACTTGTGCCCAAATCATCTCTATGGGATTAAACTGACACATATAGGGTGGCGTTCGAAGTGGGGTGTGTCCGAAACTTCTTATTAAATTATCTATCTTATAATTTTTCTCATCAGATGGTGGCCTATGTAGACAAGCTATTTCATAAAGCTCCATTTTTTTAGCATTAGGATCATGCTCTATACCTTTTTTGCTCAACCACGTGATGATGTCTCTTTTTAGAGAAGATCTAGTTGGAGGCTTGTCTTCCAAAGCTGAATGGTAAGGTGCATTATCCATTATTATAATACTATTAGGAGGAATGTTAGGAAATAGTTTTTCAGTAAGCCACTTCGTGAAATTTTCTTGGTTCATTTGACCGTGATAATCACCAGTGGCACAGCCAGCCTTGAAAATGAGACAGGCTCCAGGAACAAAACCATCTTGCGAACCCGCATGAACAATTATAAGTCGTCCTGGAAATGAATAAATAGCCTCATTTTAGTGTTATTTTAAGTTTGCCAACACCTTTTTGAATCACTATGTATAAAAAACATATTTTTGAGAAAAAAATACTTGCAAGGGATTATGTATTCAATTAGACAAATTAAATGAGCACTTATTAAGAATATTCCAAAATTGAGAAAAATGTATAATAAGCAAAATCGAGGTGAAAGAAACTTTATTACCTGTAGAACTTATATTGCTCAGGACACCCATAATTTCTTCGCTTTGCCAGCATTTCTTGAAAGTGAGGTCATTATCAACCCAAGTTTCGTCCAAATAAATAATATGCCTTCCTTCTTCCCGGAACTTTTTAATAGACCTAAGATACTTGTATCGCCAATGTAAAATACTGGGTCTTTCCATTAGTAATTTCCTTTTGTTGTGGCATTTACGCCAGTAAAATCCTTTTGCTTTTAAAAGCAGCCTCAACGATTCTTTACCAAATGGAAATTCCATTTCTTCCTTCAGTTTGATTAGAAGTTTACTACAAGTAGGTACCACTTTAAAATCACAGTAAAATTTTTCTATCATTCTCCGAATAATGGAAAAATCGACTCCATCAATTTTTGGATCACAGAAGGGCGTGATCTCTTTTTTCCGGGAGAAGCTAAAGGCTGTGTGGAGGTTGCATTTTGCCTGTCTTTATCTTCTTTTCTAATTTTACTTATAGTTCGTTCACTAACACCCGTATAATATGCCGCCCTTGCATTTCTAGCTACCAGTGGATAAACGAAAGTATTGTTAGCCGCTTCTGCATCGCAAGCACGTATCACGTTTGCTATTATTTCCCTTGCCTGGCTGTGAATAACTTTCCCATGCTTGAATTCCATTATCACCACTAAACAGTAAATTATATTTTCAAAGTATTTGCCAACTGCCTACGCCTATGGGAGTAGGTTTATAAATGACCGTGCCATCGGCACGTTATTCTAGTTTCAGATAAGATAAGAGTTTTGGACCAATCAGCGACCGGATGTTTACCTGCGGCCTGGGTTTTCCAGCTACATTGCCAAATTCAGCGGAACAATTCTATATCTTAAATATGTTAATATGTATGGACCGCATTTTATGTAGAACATCTGACAACTTCGCAATTTTTTGTCCGCATTCTTTCGGCTTGCAATCTTTCGCTGGTCCAACATTAATCGCTTTATTGCAATTAAATATAATAATTTTATTGCTTACAAAATTGATATTTTCTTTAATATACATGATAATGCCGTCGTTTTATAATTTCCAAAATTATTTATTTTACATTCCTGTATGGTAAATAATGAGGTGTCTTATGTTCCATTTTTCTCTTAAAATACTTACATAAAAGTCAGATTTTGTTTGTTTTAAAATAATATTTACTTCATCAATATTTTTAGTTAGGGTTCTGCTATTAGTTTGAAAAATTTCAAACTTTCAAATGAGGTACCAAAGATTATTCAGGAGGGGTTGAGTTGTAATTATGTCTCTACTACTAAATTATCTTATATAGTCCATCTGATAATTTTCTCTTGAAATTCAGTTATGAGACTATGTAGGTTTCCGAAATATGCATTATACATACTGGACAATTTCTGTCCATGGCCAAATCATCCGAGGAATATGTGTTTTATATGTGGCATTTGAATACACACAATTCAACAAAAGTTACTATTATGATCTTTTCCACATTTGACACATGTTCTATGATTTTCTGAGTTGGGTGATTGTTCTCAAATACATATAATGTTTGAAAACCTAAAAATATTTTACCACTGTTTTCTTATATAATTGAAGGGGTTAGAATGAAAAGGGTATAAAGAACATAAGCACTGTTTTGAGATAATCGAGCTTAAAGCTGTTTAACTTTGAAAAAATCCAGGTAATAATAGAGTCTCACCATCGAATTTTATTTTTCAGGGTGGCTACAATATGTTTTACCAACCTTTCATGTTCAAGTCCCGTAGTAAACAAGTCAACAAGAAGTTGCAGGTTGCCGCTGATGAAGCAGAAAGTATGAAGTCGAAGACCATTGAAGAAAAGCTAAAATTCTTCGAAGACGTGATAAACAAACAACGAGAGGGACAGTCATCATGTACCAAAAAGGTTTCCTCTATAAAAAGTGCTAAATCTAAGAGGACAAGTGGCGATATGGAATGTCTTCCCTCTATGAAAATTGCAAGAGGTAGTGTGATCTATTATCTTTATATAAAAAATAGATTTCTGCGTTTATAGTCTCTCCACAGAGTGGAGGTTGTTGAATTTTCGAGAACACCTTTCAATAAAAATGGACAATGCGATTAATAATGCTGAGCTGCATACCGGGTGTGCACACAGAATAGTGTTTATTTTTTTTTCAATAATACCATTAATTAATGTATACTACCTGAAGATAGCAACCATGTACTGTAATTCAGCTTCCAAAAATTATCTGAGTTGGAATGAAATACGCTGGCCTCATCTATGAGAATTTGTCATACCTATGCCCCTATATCCTTATATAGTTGGCGCCGTCTATGAGACATTAACCTTTTTGAAGTATATTTCTCATTAGTACGGAGAGGCGAAACATATACAGGGTGACTTCGAAGTTGAGTCATTTATTTTAACAGTGAGTAGATCTGATCAAAAGAAATGTTTTTTTCCTTTACCATTTTTCTGGTAAAATTAAAGTAACAAACTTATAGCCCTTTGGAAGTTTGAGTACCGCCCTGTCTCAATAATATCATGTGTTCGTGTTTGGCAACAACGGTTCATCGCATCGGAAACAAAAAAGCGAAAGAATTTGGAACGATGTTTTTACGATTACAATTCAGTTCAGTTATACATACAGTCAGTTTCAGTCGCGTGTGAATAGTGCGTGGCTCAAACGAAATAAAAAATGGCACATGTTTATGCGGATCGGTTTCCCAATCGAGTGCAACCAACCCCTCGTGCCTTTGTTAATGTAGTACAACGGGCTCGTGAATCAGGTGACTTAAGACCTCACAGGGGACCTCACGATCAAATACAGGTCCGCACTGAAATACTTGTCGGGAGGATACTTTATAAAACAAGGTAAATTTTTTTTTTAATTTTTTTTTTATTTTTACACACATATTTTGGTTTATCTTTCTTCTACAATCATTATCTGAAAATTAATGACTCAACTTCAAAGTCACCCTGTATATGACAAATTCTTGTAGATATTGATAGGGTATCGCATTTCATCTCGGATAATTTTTTAGATGCTGAAATGCACGATATAGATGGCTATATTCAGGTGCAATCAAGGATAAGTCTCAGTATGACAACATCGCGCACTGCATACCACTCGGCGATCACTGACAGGAGTCCGATTAGTACTTATGTAACGCTATAGGAGCAGTCACTGTTCTTGACGGTTACATCATCAACGTCATATGCAATAAGTAAACAGATCGACTCCATACCATGGGCGGATCTAAATTTTCTCAACTGAGTGAAACCGATTCAAAATTATTTACTAATCGTAATTCTCAAAAATTAAGTGGATAAAAGGGGACCGCTGTTTCCATTCTCTTCCTGGACATAAATTTAGCGCAAGCTGTCGGCCTTCTCCATTGATCGTATTTCCGGACATTGTACAATTTTATGTTGAAGATTGATAACAGGACAACTCAAATTGCACGTCGATGTCAAGTAAGTGGTCACTCTGCAAATATGATTGAAGGACACTCATACGTAACGACAAAGTTTTCGAGACAGAGACACAACTAAAAAACGTATGTCTTTGACCTTACCGAACGAACGTTCACACACAGGAGTAGGTTGCATGTGTATGTATGAGGAAGATGGAGATATATAAAGGGATACTGGTAGCCTTACTTTGGCCCGCCAAGAACGACTAAAAAAATCTTAAAAAAATGTGTGTGGACAACGAGCCCATTTGCGATTAAACATATGGACTTTGTCATTGTTACAGTCACAGAAGAATCAACCACTAAGTCTCGGAGGACAATAAAAGTGGGATCGACAGAGGAGTCGAAACAGAACGAAGTTTTGAAAGCTGAAGGGGAGGAGCCAGACGACGACAAAAAAGACATCGAGAACACTCCAAAACCTGCAAAGTTAGCATTGATGCTCCCACCATTAGAAGAGTTGTATTCCATAGAAGCACAGAAAACATTGTTCAAAAGGAATAACCTATTTAAGGGAATGAGCAAAGATAAGGTGTGCCATTATTGTTTGGAACCAGGTGATGTACTACGATGCAGTGCTAAATGCAATGGCATTTACCATTTAGAGTGTTCAAGGATGGTAAGTACTAATAATGTTATGTACTTTGCAATTTTTGGGGACCTTTCTTTTTTTTGGAATAACAACAAACACACACACCAAGGAGATGGCGTGGCAGCTAGTAGCTCGACGGTTGTTGGCATTGACGTCGCTTGCAGTTTGTGATTGTCACATTTCAGCTACCATTCCATTCATACTCCAAAAAATAATTGATAATTCGATTAAAGTACTTCTGATTCGTGTTTTGTATCCTTTCAAGTGATTCAGTTTGAGCAACAGCATTGAAAGCCTTCCAAGATCCCCCCCTTGGAAATACAGGTCCCTAAAGGAAGGTTTCCACATAAAGCAACTGCCCATGGCAACCCGACTGGGTTGTATTCTAATACAAGCGTTATCACCAAAGCGACCCGACCAGTCTCTCAATGGTTGCTGGCACTGCTATAGCTAGTCGATTTGGAGTTGCCCACCAGTTGATGTCACTTGTCATCTGCGAATATCATTGGGACACAACTATGAGTCCGATCATATCCTCAAAAAGTCTTTGATAATCCGATAAAAGTACACGATAGAAAATATGAAATAATAGCCAAAACTTAAATGTTTTGAGGTGATGCGCCCAGAAAAAAAATCACCAGTCATACTCAAAATTTTCTGAAAATGTATAATTTCCAACTATTTTTTTTTAAGGTTAACGATTATTTTTGAAGAGCTGTCTAGCGACATAGCCACTACATCAAACTGGACATTGAGATCTCATTTTAACGGACTTTTATATACTACTGTTAAATATATTTGGGAAATCGACAAATTATGGTAAGTGTACTCTTTTGACTTACGACTCAAGCTTTCGACAGTCTATGGTATCATCATCAGGAGTGCGTCGGCGAGATTTGTGCAAAAATTTTAATTTATAAAGTATACGAGAACACATCGAAAGGTGATCAAAAACTGGATTCACGAGGATCTTTTTTTGAAAACGATGCAAAACATGGCTATGTTTAGAAGTAATCACGCCTACCCTTTTGACCACGTTAGCATTTTGGGGTTATACCAAGATGTGACATATACCCTATTGCACGAGTATCCATCACGCTTTGACGTCTACTGAGGTGAACAGCTGATCAACAAGTGACCTTTTGGAGTTAGTCTGCGACGTTGGCAATAATGAATCGGGTGTAAATCAAGTAAAACTTGTTTGTAACGTTTTGTTTTTGTATTCAAATGAACTTTTCTAAATAAATGAGCTGTACAAAATGAATCTGTAGCATACAAAGAAACAAAACAAAATACGACTCTGACTACCTGACGTTGACGGATCCGTCAGAATTATGTGTCCTGTACCGATATGGGGAATTTTGAGATATTACTAGATAATCGGTTGTCATTCTACCATGATGGATACTCGTGAAAAGTTTGATCAATCATTAATTAATAACGTTTGTCTCAATCCGTTTGTGTTTTATCAGTAAAACATTGCCACGTTTTTCATCGTTTTCCAAAAACATCCTCGTGAATCCAGTTTTTCATTACCCCACCATGTTTTCGTATACGCTTTATAAAATCAAATTTTAGCACCAAGCTCGCCGACGCACTCCTAATGACGACACCATAGACTGTCGAAAGCTTGAGTTGTAAGTCAAAAGAGTACACTTATGTCGATATACGCGAAAAAGGGATTTTTCCAACTTTGGCGTTCAATAAAATAGTTGCCCACCAAATTTTTTCGTATCTAGACGGAACACTTTTTCGTTTACCCTTGAGAATATATTTCCATTGTAAAATCTGCGATTTATTTTTCTAGAATATGCTACTTAGCTTGATGTAGTGTGCGAATACTTCTTGAGTGTAATCGAACTCTTGTGCTCTATTCTTGTCACACTTATTGTACTAACAGTAGAGCTCCTGGAAAGCCTCAAAGATCAGAAGGATCAGTATTATTATCCTATTATAAATAATTTAGATAAGTGTACAACTCACATTTCGAGGGTACTACCGAAACGTTAGCTACCTGCCACAATGACATCCGGAGATGTTTTGCTGTCTTTTTGGTGAGAATATTTTTTCACTCTGAACAATGTATTTGTAGGTGATGTATAATAAGATCGGTGGTAAGCGTCAGGCGAGCCTCAAATGCAGTCCCTCCATGAAGTCTGACGGGGAGCGATCGGAAAGCGGTGAAGCAGACGACAGCCATGTTCAGATTGTCACGGTACAGTCTTCCATTTACAATACGCCGCCAAGGAAGAACTTTCCGCCTGATTTCGATAGTTTGTCCCTAGCTGAACAAATCGACTACAAGATGAAAGAAGTAAGTATAGTCTTAGTCGGGAGAAAATGCTGTTTTAACGCACAGAAGTCGCTGCGCTTCTTAACTACTCTTTTACAAAATGGCCCACTGTGTTATGCACGAGCATAATAATAAAAGACTCATTGGCCTTTTGGGGAGCTAGTATCGCTTCTTTAGGATAACGAAAATAATACTGCCTATTTACAACATACAGCTTAGGTGAAAAGAACAGCAAAATACATAATACATTTAAGCCGTGCACTGAAATTTAGTAAAATCATCATTAGTTGAATTTATCAACACTACGTTTTCATGAACTCAACTAATGACGTTTTGCGATATATCAAAACAATACGAAAGTCCTAATTCAATTTAAAAAACGGTATTCATGCGATTTATACAGAATAGCCAGAGGATATTCCTTGATATTACTTCTGATATATGTTTTTTTATTTCCACAAATAAGGTATTGATTGATGAACTTGACCTCAAATATGACCTAGAATAATGACCTCAGGAGCCATTTGGAAGTTTACAATTAACGTATGTATTTATGGCACAAAACTCATTGGCTTTAAATTTAACAAACACAAAATAATATCAAGTTGCCTTTGAAACAAAAGTTTGTTTACTTACTTCACTGTCAGTTGAAATTTATTTATTTTGAAGTTTTCGCTTTAAGATATATAAATTAGAAATAAGAAAAAGTATCTGCAAGTTTGTTGGGCGGGGGAAATCTATCGAAAATTCCAGCATGAAAACATTTTACGCAGAACCATTTATCGAGCGTGGAGTGCGAGCAGGGAATACCATGTCTGAATCTCCCAAAAAGTGGAAGACCACGTGCATTTACTGCACAGAGGTCAGAGAGATTAGTGAAAATAGCAAAAGATCATGTTGCAATTTCAACAAGAAGACTGGCTCGTCAATACAGATCTTCTAAGAGTACGATATCGTTGGAATTGAGGAGGAATGGTCTTAAATATCGAAAGAGACTTAAGTACCCCAAATATTCTCCAGCGCAACCTCCTTCTATACCAAGACGCTGTCGTCAACTGAGGCGGATACACTTTGCCAATGGAAAAATCATTATTTTAGATAACTAAAAGTATTTCACTTTGAGCAGTTCTGAAATGAAGGGAAACGACGGATTTTATACGGACAACGTAGAGGAATGCTCTGACAATGTTAGATGCAAACCTTCTGAAATTAAATTGAAATTTGCATATAAAGTCCTTGTCTGGTGCGCAATTTCTAACAGCGGTGTATTATATCCTTTTGTGGGAAGAGTGAGGGGTGAAGCTTTAAATAGTCAGAGCTAAATTGATAACTGCCTTTCCAAATTGCTTCAGTTTGTCCGCGAGCATCATGCTAATGACCATATCATGTTTTCGCCAGACCTAGCAGCATGCCATTACTTAATAGATACCCAGAACTGGCTTCGACAACGCAACATACCTTTTGTTCCCGAAACGATAATCCTCCAAACTTGCCGCAGGCTCACCCAATAGAGGATTTTTGGGCTTTACTGTCTAGGAAGGTTTATCATAGAGGCTGGGAAACTCAAGATGAATAACAATTAATATGGCGAATTTACGAAAAACTGAGAGAAATTGATCCGAATTCCATCGAGGACCCCATGAGAGACATTCGAAGAAAGTTGCGTCTGGTACAGCAGAATGGCCACTCGACATAATTCGATAGTATAGTTTAGTTAAGTATTGAGCTGTAATTTATAAAAGGTGTTTAAATAAATTTCTGCATTAAAAAAATCCAATAAATATTTTGTGCCAAAACTTTTAAGACATACGTTACAAATTGCAACCATCCTTTTTGACAGCAGATTCGTGATCAGCTCGAGATTCTTCATCAAAAAGCATTTCCATACATGAAACGGCCAAAATAACTCATCTAGTTGTCAAGCCATAACGCCTGAAATGTACTGAAACCTGTAATCATGTATTTTGAGAAAAGAAGGTTTATCTGTATATCAGAGAAGTTTACCAATGACGTTGAATATAACTCTCATGATGGACCGGCAGGTTATCTGAGGTGATTTGAGGTCACACATGAATCCCTTTCTGAACTACTGCAACTTTTGTATGAATACTTAAAAGATACATAAGTATGTTTTTGAGATGTTTTTCAGCTCAATTTACTAATTTAACCAGTTACGATCACCTAATGTCATGTATAAAAATGCGGATCGTATTTGATGCCAGCGGTAAATAACTGCTTTGATCACCTGAAACTATTGTAAAAACCGCTTTTTTAAATATTACGTGCTAGCCAAGTACCCGATGATACAGTTTGACTTTAATTTAATTTAATCATTTGATCATGACTACCTGATGTAAAATCCCGAGTTAATCACGAATCTATTGTCAAAAATATAGGTTGTCATTTACATTGACAAGCTTCGTCGTTAAATGACGTCATAAATGTTATCTAGGTCATATTAAAAGTTATCAATAAATTTAATATTTAGTACAATAGATCTTATCAACAAACAATTTGTAAAATATTATACCACGTTCATGCAAACCTGTTACGTTTCCTTGGACGTACGAACTCAAGGGAGCATTTATGTTGCACGTTAACACAAATCACTATTGCTTCTCACTAAAGTTCTTAGGTCCAGGACAAGTTGCATGAATCGACCATCCAAATTTTACCCACTATTGTTATTTAGGTGATGCGAAAATTTGAATCGAAAACAACATATGCCAATGAATCTTCCCGGTCTGCATCTGCGAGTAGCGAAGACAACGGCAGTGATGAAAAGGTAGTGATAAGGCACGTGGCTGCCGATTCCGTAATCGAAGAGGTCGTTCCCAAACCAAAAAAAGCCAAGAACAACGTCGCTGTGAAACTGTTCTCAAAGTTAGAGGAGGCGAATGAGAATAGCGATTTTAAAACGCCGAACAACTTGTTGGCCAACCGTCATGTCACTGCCGACGACGTCGCATTTGAAGCCTTAATGGCGGATTCAAAAAACTTCAAGTGCAGTTTTTGTTTAACGGACGTGGAGCCAAACTGCTTTGTATGCCATGAAAGAATCTCGTCCAGAGGGAGTGAGGTAAGGTGATATTATTTATATATAAATATCTATAGCTTCCGCCTTTTGTTGGGTACTTCGGCAAAATTCAAGCAAAGAGGACTCTTTATACTTCATTAATCTCTAGCTTTCAATGGACTTTGCCATCTTCATCAGGAGAGTCCTATGTGAGATTGTTGCTAAATGTTATTAACGTTTAGGTTGAGGGAAACACCCAGTAACCTGGTGAATGCTGGATACATGGTACATTCGTCAAAATTAATATAAACTACACACAGCTGTATGTCAGGAACAAATTAAACCGGATTAAAAATATTTAAAACGAAAGTTAAACTTACATCGTGAACTACCTGATGCTGCACTATTGATGTTAAGCGGTGGGTGATGTGAGGTGGTGTGATGCCATGTCTTCTACATTTTAATAAGAGAATCCGTCGATTGATCTCCTGTGCTAGTCGTTTTCTGCCGTTGATCCAATCCTTCATCAGTCTTACTGCCTGGTTCCCATGACGTTCTTCGATGGTGTTGAAAAATCCCAAATCTGTGAATGTAACTTGAGACGTGGTCATTGTCGTTTAGACCAGTTAGGTGAAAAATAAAGCTTCCGCCTAGGTGCAGCATCAGGTGGTTCACGATGTAATTTTAACTTTCGTTTGAAATATTTTTAATCCGCCAAAGCCAACGACTAGTAGTAGTATGTCAGGACCAAATTAAAACGGATTAAAAATATTTTTTATATATATATATATATATATATAACAACAAGTAGGAAAATAATCCGCAAAAAGGAGGAAAGTGGATTCGAGCAGAAAATAGGATAGGTAACCCGAGCGATACGTATTTCTGCTGGTTGGCTTCATCAGGCCCGAAATGAATGCACATATGAAACTACAAAAGTAGATACACATGCCCACACATCCGGATACGGGTGTAACCTGAGGAAACGAAGTTGGAGGGAAAAAAAGAAACGACACACGAAGTCCACAACAAGAGCCAACCTACACATTGTAGTATAAAATGGCTATACGACCTCGAATTTTCAAGGAGACGTCTAACCACCACCACGCGGCGGGTTATAGCCATTTGCTGTGGTACTTCAAGCCCAAAGGATCTACAAAGAGAATATGATCATGCGGAGAAAAGTATATTAACAACAAGTAGGAAAATAATGGGCAAAATCCGCAAAAAGGAGGAAAGTGGATTCGAGCAGAAAATAGGATAAGTAACCCGAGCGATACGTATTTCTGCTGGTTGGCTTCATCAGGCCCGAAATGAATGCACATATGAAACTACAAAAGTAGATACACATGCCCACACATCCGGATACGGGTGTAACCTGAGAAAACGAAGTTGGAGGGGAAAAAAACGACACACGAAGTCCACAACAAGAGCCAACCTACACATTGTAGTATAAAATGGCTATACGACCTCGAATTTTCAAGGAGACGTCTAACCACCACCACGCGGCGGGTTATAGCCATTTGCTGTGGTACTTCAAGCCCAAAGGATCTACAAAGAGAATATGATCATGCGGAGAAAAGTATATAACAACAAGTAGGAAAATAATGGGCAAAATCCGCAAAAAGGAGGAAAGTGGATTCGAGCAGAAAATAGGATAGGTAACCCGAGCGATACGTATTTCTGCTGGTTGGCTTCATCAGGCCCGAAATGAATGCACATATGAAACTACAAAAGTAGATACACATGCCCACACATCCGGATACGGGTGTAACCTGAGGAAACGAAGTTGGAGGGGAAAAAAACGACACACGAAGTCCACTTTCCTCTTTTTTGCGGATTTTGCCCATTATTTTCCTACTTGTTGTTATATATTTTCCTCCGCATGATCATATTCTCGTTGTAGATCCTTTGGGCTTGAAGTACCACAGCAAGTGGCTATAACCCGCCGCGTGGTGGTGGTTAGACGTCTCCTTGAAAATTCGAGGTCGTATAGCCATTTTATACTACAATGTGTAGGTTGGCTCTTGTTGTGGACTTCGTGTGTCGTTTCTTTTTTTCCCTCCAACTTCGTTTCCTCAGGTTACACCCGTATCCGGATGTGTGGGCATGTGTATCTACTTTTGTAGTTTCATATGTGCATTCATTTCGGGCCTGATGAAGCCAACCAGCAGAAATACGTATCGCTCGGGTTACCTATCCTATTTTCTGCTCGAATCCACTTTCCTCCTTTTTGCGGATTTTGCCCATTATTTTCCTACTTGTTGTTATATACTTTTCTCCGCATGATCATATTCTCTTTGTAGATCCTTTGGGCTTGAAGTACCACAGCAAGTGGCTATAACCCGACGCGTGGTGGTGGTTAGACGTCTCCTTGAAAATTCGAGGTCGTATAGCCATTTTATACTACAATGTGTAGGTTGGCTCTTGTTGTGGACTTCGTGTGTCGTTTTTTTTCCCCTCCAACTTCGTTTCCTCAGGTTACACCCGTATCCGGATGTGTGGGCATGTGTATCTACTTTTGTAGTTTCATATGTGCATTCATTTCGGGCCTGATGAAGCCAACCAGCAGAAATACGTATCGCTCGGGTTACCTATCCTATTTTCTGCTCGAATCCACTTTCCTCTTTTTTGCGGATTTTGCCCATTATTTTCCTACTTGTTGTTATATACTTTTCTCCGCATGATCATATTCTCTTTGTAGATCCTTTGGGCTTGAAGTACCACAGCAAGTGGCTATAACCCGACGCGTGGTGGTGGTTAGACGTCTCCTTGAAAATTCGAGGTCGTATAGCCATTTTATACTACAATGTGTAGGTTGGCTCTTGTTGTGGACTTCGTGTGTCGTTTTTTTTCCCCTCCAACTTCGTTTCCTCAGGTTACACCCGGATCCGGATGTGTGGGCATGTGTATCTACTTTTGTAGTTTCATATGTGCATTCATTTCGGGCCTGATGAAGCCAACCAGCAGAAATACGTATCGCTCGGGTTACCTATCCTATTTTCTGCTCGAATCCACTTTCCTCCTTTTTGCGGATTTTGCCCATTATTTTCCTACTTGTTGTTATATACTTTTCTCCGCATGATCATATTCTCTTTATATATATATATACATATATATATATATATATATATATATATATATACTTTTGACGATAAAATCAAGCTTTCGGCATTCTCTATGGAGCCATCATCAGGATTCTGAAAACACAATTGTGATGCTAGCAAAGAAAACAGGACAGATTTAAAATGTCAGACAACTTACTCGTCGGTGAGGTTGCAGCCACAAGGTGTTTCAGAAAGAACGTCGAGAAGATCGAACTTGTGTTCAGTATAAAAACAGAATCTTGTTCAGCTCTCCTCCGAATATTTTGCCAATCACTAATAACAATAGTGAAAATGACAACACGGATCAATCAAACCAGATACCCATTAATTCTTCAACTAATGAGAACAACAACATTACAGTGGTTGCTCCTATTTCCAGAGTTAACTGTGTTGTATTGTCATACATCAAAGAACTAACACCAAAATTGATCAGGCTGTATAATCCCTTTAATTGTCGTTGTGCTTGTAAATCAGTTCTCACAGTCAACAGTTTGTTGTCCAAAATGAAAGATAAGGTTCAGTTGCTTGATTCAACCAATACTGTCTATCGTATTAATTGCAACAACTGCAATTTAGTTTATATAGGCCAAACTTCTAGGTCGCTGAAAGGCAGGATAACGTCACACAAAAGTGATGCCAGATTACATCCAGAAAGATGTGCTTTGGCGTCGCATATTAACAACACAGGTCACTCTATGAATTATGGCAGTATTGAGGTTCTTGATAAAGAAAAAATACTCTCAAAACGTTTATTTTTAGAAATGCCCCACATTTTCATGACAGATCATTGCATGAATAAAAAGGCTCATGTTAAGCAGCTCAGTATCATTTATTCCTGCCCGTTGAATTGCGAAAAGCTAGAACGGCTACATGTCCAAATTGATCCAACATCTTCACAAAATTAGAATACATTTTCTCACTCACATTTTTAATATAAACTCACATAACCCATCTTTTCAAGGTTGTATCAATATCACTCATTCTTGCACTCATATGAACCACACACTCTTTTCCAAAACAAGTTATTCCAGCATTTTAGTAATTTTGGGTGGAGATTTACCGAGCGTCCCTCGTATACTTCATACCCAAAGTTGGATCACTTGTCTTCTGTCGACGCTTTACCGTTCCGTGCCTTCCCCCTCTCCACGTGTAGCGGTAGTAGAAGGTTAGGGACTGCATTCCGATTGTTTCAACAAAAGGTATATTCTTTAATTCACCGGTTGATTCCATCACTGATTGATCCGGTGAACTCAAGGTTGACAGCTGATGTGATGACGTCAACAACCGGTTCCGTTGAATGGTCGTTAATAAAAAGACGCATTTTTAGCCTTCAGGTTGCTGTCATATGAGAAAACCTAACCTTTGTTTTATCGTAAATGGATACTTGTTAATTTGAACACCCTATCATTTAAAATCATTATGGAAATGTACGCAGCAGTTGGTATTGTCGTGGAACGTTTGTTAAGCGGTTCGAGTGATGATTCTGATGAAGAAGTCATCCAGCGGAGAGAATTTGCGCTCCGAGAATCAATATAAGAACTATAAATCAGAAAACCAAGAAATTTTCAGATATCGAGGATCTCAAATCAATACGAGGCATTGATTTGAGATCGTCGATGCTTTCCGTATAAGAACCATCGATATGGATTTTCTGAGAGCATTCCTGTATTCATACAGGAATAAAAACAGAACAAAATCAGAAAATCGACATTTTCGGACTTACGAGGTATTGATTTGAGATCGTCGATATGCATAATTCAAAACAAATTGACTTGCTTTCAGATGCTCTGTTTATTTCAAATTGTGTTGAAAAAAAAACATTAAATTTCACGCGACTCCTATGCTGCTAACTTCAATCTTTTCTTCTTCCATTTTTTCACACAAAACTGTAGTTGTCAAAAACTGATAAAATGTAGAGGTTAGAATATCGTGGATCAACCGAGCCCGAACGTCGGTGGATTCTGTTGGCACCGGTGGCATATCCACCATCAATATAGAGACAAGTTTGATGTTCAACCGGTAGTTCCAGCGGAAATTAAAGGACGCAAACTGGGCTAACCGGTTGCACCGGTAGCTCAACCGGTGAATTAAAGAATATACCTAAGATGTCTCCCCACGTGTAATATTTTTAACTTGTTCGGGTGTATTGATATAATTTTTATTTTTTCTTAACTTTTAACGAAGGTGTCTGTCGTTTTTTAACAAGCCCAATGTCCCCGTCCTTTTGTTTTTATACTGAACACAAGTTCGATCTTCTCTACGTTCTTTCTGAAACACCTTGTGGCTGCAACCTCACCGACGAGTAAGTTGTCTGACATTTTAAATGTCCTGTTTTCTTTGATAGCATCACAATTGTGTTTTCAGAATCCTGATGATGGTTCCATAGAGAATGCCGAAAGCTTGATTTTATCGTCAAAAGAGTCAACTTAAGCCTAAAAGTTTTGCCAATTTCCCAATTAACAAGTAATTGTATTTTGTACCCAACTAGTCGTTGGCTTTGGCAATGACTACTTCTCGTATATATATATATATATATATATATATATATATATATATATAATTTTTGTATTTATTGTTAGTTTCTTTTTATGGTCGACTAAAGATTAACTACATCTTGATAAAGTAATAATTTTATAGCCGTTCTTAAAAACATCGAATTTCATTTTTAAACAATCACAACTTTAAGGTAGAAAATCGTACTCTACGTTCCATCTCGTTGGAGGTCATTTTTTTATAATTACTATCGACCGTAAATACGAGAGCTGAAGGTGACTTAGGCCCGTATCGTCAGTGGTCCCTTCAATTGTAGGGCGCGTTTATGGCCTCCTTGATTGTCATACTCCTGTCTCTCCTTAAAAAATTTCTAGATTACACTTGTCCCGTGTTAGCGTCAGCGCTCTCCTATTGTGAAGATATGTTTTCTTTTTAAATTGTAGGAAATTTTAGGCTGATAAAACATGATATAACTCAAAAGCAAGCACAATTTGATGCAAATAGATGTTTGTGACATAACCTCAAAATAGAGTTCTGACACGGAGAAGTAGAAAACTATGACAATCAAGGAGGCCATAAAGGCGCCCTACAATTGTAGGGACGACTGACGATACGGGCCTAAGTGCATTTTCTGGTGCTCTGTTGTAGGAATGATTTTTCTGCGGCCCACTGCCCGATTCTGTGAAATAGTTCACACGCTGAGTGGCGGATTTATAGGGTGGTGGGCTGGTTTTTATTAGAAATCAGCCCCCTTGGTGTTTTTTTTTTTTTTGTCGGAGCCTTTTTCTCACCCTCTTGGGGATTTAACCGTACAGATAACTACTCTCAACCATCGAGCTGAGGGGAACCGTCTCCAGGGTTAGTCGAAGGCGAGTTCGACCCGGTTTTACCGTCCGGTTTTACCTTGGGTTCTACCTTAGGGTATATAGTAACATCTGGGACTTCCTGCCCTCGGTTGCCGTTCAGGGAAAGCCAAGTTTTTTCTTTAATTTCAGTTTTATTGGTAAAAATTTAGCCAGGGGGATAATACGTAGTAATTTTTGTAGCCTGTCCTTCAATTCTTTTTGTCCAATAAATGTATGTGAGTCTTATGAGATTGTGTCTCCTTAGTCTCCATTGTTATTTCATTTCCTAGTTTTTGAAACTAGGTGGCGCCCAAACCGCAAACGAAGAGCCTCACCCTGAGGTCTCATATCCAGCGACGGTTAGTTTGGCGGGATTAAAGGTGACCTGGAACCATAAGCTATAGCACCCCAAACCATAACTCCAACAGTGTGATGAACATGTCTTTCAACAAAAAACTGTGGATTCCTCCTTTCACCACGTCGCCTTCTAACCCTGCCACGACCATCGTGCATGCCTAAACAAAATCGAGACTCGTCACTAAAGACAATACTGTTCCATTCCTGATCCCAGAGTGACCGTTGTCTGCACCACTCAAGGCGATTACGTCGGTGTTCTCGAGTTAAAGGGAGGACCCAGTGTGGCCGGTATGAAAACAAGCCAAAACTTATCATTCGTCGGTAAACACTTCGCATGCCAATAGGTCTTCCGTGTTCTGCAAACCATTCATTTGCAATGGACCTGGTAGTGGAGAAACGGTCCGTTAAGGCCAATAATCTTAGGCGGCGATCTTCACGGTCTGTTGTTCTACGGCGGCGTCCAGTGCCCCTTGCTCTTTGCGTACGGCCTTCTCGAAGCCATGCCTGACAACACCTAACCACAGTGTCTACACTTCTTTACACTCTAACTGCAATTGCCCGAAAAGGAGTCCCACTATACGGCCCCTATCAAACTCACTAAGTTGACGAAATCGTACAGGTCTCCGTACTCTAGGCATCGTATCCGATCGTAAAGGATGTCAAGAACCAGAATCCGCCAACATTTATTCTTTACTCGGCTGAAATATTCATTTTAGAGCGTTAGTGAATTAAAAAAAAGCAGTATAAAAACCGGAATGTCCAACTAATAAGGCTGAAAATTTTTTCACTTGTTATTTACAGTAAGATAAATACATTCACCAACTTTTATTAAAATAAAACCATTTAAACTGGGTGTTCGGATTTATATGTCACTTAGTATATATTGCTTATAAGAAGCTGACTTCCCATGCCATTTTCATCAGCCTAAATGCGTTTTAACTTGACCCGTTCAAAAGATAAAAGGAGGGGAAGGTAGATTAAAGGCAAGTACTGTATAATAATCAGGACAGTGGAGTAATATAGCTGCTAATGATCCAGTTTTGACATCGATACCAAACTAACACAAGGGGACACTTGTTCATCAACTGTTTATCTCTAAGGGACAAATGTTGAACTATCCGTAGAATAGTTTAGCGTCATAGATGTTTATAAACAAATTGTAGTTTTCTGGTTTCAAGATGTTTATCAAATTTCATTTCTAGGTGCGTCAGAAGTGCTCACTGTACCACTGCGGCCGATACTTCCATCCAAGTTGTTTGAAAATGTGGCCACAAACGCAGTGGTCGATCATACAGCTCTCCAAGTCCAAGAATGTGTCTGACAGCTTTGTGTGTCCGCAACATGTTTGTCATACATGCGTTTCTGATGATCCCAGAGCTGCTACCTCTAGGTAAATATGTAAAATATGATTTATTCACTTCCAGACTGGATATTAGATACCAGTGGTGACCAAAAATGAAACATCATATACAGGACCGCACTTGAAGATGGGTTTTCTATTTAACATTTTTTCCTCGAGGGCTTCATTGAAGTTTAAAAATAAAAAACATTTTTTTTTATATCTTCAAAACCAACCACTGGTATGAACTAAAATTTGGTATGTGGATTTACCTAAGTATTGTCCATATTCAAAAGTCTTTGCTTAAAATTAACGTGCACTAGTGGTGGAGATACAACGGATTAGTGGCATTATTTTATCAAATAAAAATAGTGCGCCACTGTTCTTTTTTTTCGAAATGTGCAATTTTTCGAATTTTACTTTGAATTTACTACAAATAATTACTCTTGTATTTCTTCCTAGAGTGC
Organism: Acanthoscelides obtectus; assembly: GCA_963669975.1. Taxonomy (NCBI): domain Eukaryota; kingdom Metazoa; phylum Arthropoda; class Insecta; order Coleoptera; family Chrysomelidae; genus Acanthoscelides; species Acanthoscelides obtectus. The sequence continues at coordinate 53,714,869 of CAVLJG010000001.1, read as the reverse complement.
ACTGTTTTCGTAAATATAAAAATAAAACAAATTAGATCATCAAGAGCCGAGATACATTTAGTTTCTTAGTTTCTTAGGAGATAGCTTGTCAAGCTTTTGAGTTATCATTACTACTGCATTTTTTTTTTTAAAGTCGTCTTAAGTTTCTTTTTTTCCATTTTTGAGTGTTGTGAAATGGAATTTAGCAACGATGAGTACGCCGATATTATTTTTATGTACGGGCTCTGTAATGGAAATGCTTTAGCGGCTTCTCGGGAGTATCAACGTAGTCGCCACCTACCCCAAAGGTTGTTACGCGTTCATTCCTGAGACTTCGGCAATATTGAATTGCCAAATTGCCCGGAGTTAGAGGCCATGGTGTCCGGCACACTGTTCAATAGGAACTGGAAGTGATTAATTTTGTGTTGGATGATCCCAGTACAAGTACTATACGGATTGCAGCACAGTTACCAGTTTTGCGTGAAGAATTTTAAATCGGGAAGTTTTACATCCTTACCATCGGTAAAATGTGCAATGTCTGCAACCCGGCGACGAAGTGCAACGGCGAAATTTTTGTGAGGGGTTACTGCAAATGCATAATCAAAATGCAGATTTTTATTAATTTGGTTTTGTGGTCAGATGAATCGCTTTTTACGAGGAGTGGAACATTTAATTATCATCATGAACATATTTGGTCATTAGAAAATCCCGTTCTGTAAGAATCCACTCGTTTCAACACAGATTTTCTAGAAATTTCTAGTGCGGCATTTTCACTGGCCAACTGTTTATGCACGTATAGTCACAACGTTTAAATGTAAACTCATACTTAGCTTTTCTACAGAATTACATAGAAAATGTGTTAGATGACATTCCGTTATCACCGAAAGTACTAATGTGATATCAGCACGACGGTGCCGCACCGTATGTTCGTCGTGACATAACCTGATGGTTAAATAATCATTTTAGACAACGATGGTTTGGCAGAAACGGACCCGTACATTGGCCTGTGAGGTCTCCTGATTTGAACCCCTGGATTTCTTTTTGTGAGGCGCTATTAAACAACTACCACGAACAAATTGATACTGTTGATCAGTTACAAGAAACAGTAATAATGCGTTTCATCAAATTCAAGCAACAACAAATTTTGCGGAAATACGTTTTTCTTTATTAAAAAGATGTCGCACTTGTCATAATTGTGGTCTTTTTGAACATTTATTGAAATATAGCTTTGGTTATCTATCTATCTATCTATTTGTTTTTTATTTATTTTTACGAAAACAGTGCACTCTAGGAAACAACACCATAGTGATTATTTGTAGCAAATTGAAGGTACAATTCGAAAAATTGCGCGTTTCGAAAAAAAAACAGTGGCGCACTATTTTTATTTAAAAAATAATGCCACTAATCCCCTGTATCTCCGCCACTGGTGCATGAAAATTCTAAGTAAAGAGTTTTCAATGTGGAAAATACTTAGGTAAATCCACATAGCAAATTTTAGTTCATTCCAGTTGACTGTTTTGAAGATCTTGAAAAAATTGTTTTTTATTTTTAAATTTCAACATCCCGTATCTTTTTAATGAAGCCCTCGATGAAGAAATGTAACTTAGAAGACCCCCCTTAAAATACGTTTCATTTACGTATACGTTTCATTTTTGGTCACGACTTGTGAATCACCCTGTATACAGGGTGACTTCGAAGTTGAGTCATTTATTTTAACAGTGAGTAGATCTGATCAAAAGAAATGATTTTTTCCTTTACCATTTTTCTGGTAAAATTAAAGTAACAAAGTTATAGCCCTTTGTAAGTTTTAGTACCGCCCTGTCTCAATAATAATATGTGCTCGTGTTTGGCGACAACGGATATAATCCGCCTTATCGGTTCATCGCATCGGAAACAAAAAAGCGAAAGAATTTGGAACGATGTTTTTACAATTATTTTATTCAGTTGTATACAGTCAGTGTCAGTCGGTAACGCGTGAGTGAATAGTGGTGTCTGTTGCGTGGCTCAAACGAAATCAAAAATGGCACATGTTTACGAAAATGCTTGTGGACATGATTCTTATTTACGCGGCATCACGGATTTATGCGGATCGGTTTTCCAATCGAGTGCAACCAACCCCTCGTGCCTTTGTTAATGTAGTACAAAGGGCTCGTGAATCAGGTGACTTAAGACCTCACAGGGGAGGGCATGCCGGTGCTCCAAGACCGCACGATCAAATACAGGTCCGCACTGAAATACTTATCGGGAGGATACTTTATAAAACAAGGTAACATTTTTTTTATTTTTACACACATATTTTGGTTTATCTTCCTTCTACAATCATTATCTGAAAATTAATGACTCAACTTCAAAGTCTCCCTGTATAAAAAGAACAAGTGCACCTTTGAAAAAAATATAAAAAACCAGACTGCAGTAACTGAAACGAACGAAGTTTTAATTGTGCTATCAGGACGAATTAAGTACACCTCAAATGTCAAAATCTGTCAAGTTGTTTGAGCTGTAGCCCCTAAAATAAAAAGGTTAATGCTGAGGTTTGTGTTTAAAATTCGCCATTTCAGTTTTATAAAATTTCCAGTATCACCCTAACTGTCAAGACAACGGTAGAACCACCTCGAATGTCAAAATCCACCAAGCTGCAACCCAAAAAATAAAAATGTCAAATTTTCCGCTATTTTGCTTTTATAAAATTTTAGTATACCCAGTGTCACTCGCAGTGCGACGACGAATCCAACAACACCTTATATGTCGAAATCCATATACATACCTTCTGTGAAAAACCTCCTTCTGAGACAATTGTGTAAAAAGACCACTATATCACTAAAACGCATTATAATATTAACATTAGAAGGGGTTGGCGATCATTAATACCGCATAAGTAAACGTTAACGTTCGCCTTTTTTGACACCGAAGTCAAAGACTTATACATTGAGGACCAAGTTTGACTGATGGGCGCGAGTTCAATGTGTACGAGAGAGAAGCGCGTAAGTGTGTAAGGCACATGTGTTAGAAAGAGATAGAAGCCGGCTGGATATCGAAGCTCATCGCCACGTTGCCTAGCAAGGGATTGTACACGCGTTAAGGAATACCTCAGTACCGATTGCCGGGTGGCGGTACAAGTCCGCCAACGGGCCACTTTAGGTCTATTTAGTATCACTAACACCTAAAAAGAAGGTGGTCGACAAGGACCAGTCGACCGAGGCGGTACCACCCGCTAGCTTTTCCCGCATGTTTCCACACCTAAGCTATTCAGTCGGTTATCTTCCAGAACAAAGAAATTAATGATGATGGATCCCTCGAGCACTAAGAACTCCGGCCGTAAACTCACTCTCGGAATGTCCGGTGGAGGGTGGGCTCGAGGGAACAACATCGAAGATAAAATTTGTTTTTCGAACGTCTGCGGGATTAACAGCAACATTGATGCTGTTCATCACTACCAGCAATCCAATCGTCCCGCCGTCCTTTTCTTGGCGGAGACAAAAATCTCAGAGTCTGCACCGATTAACCATCTCAACTTCTCAAACTACGAGGTCCACGCAAATCTGAGAAAGAACGAGGGAGTTGTGGCTTTTGTCCGCAGCAGTCTTTCCTGCTCCAGAGATGTTTCTTTGGAATCAGACCGGAAGGACATTCTATGGCTTCGCCTCAACTCCAAACCATCACCCAAATTTATTTGCTGCCTTTATCGCTCTCCCTCGGACCCCAACTGGGATAACCTACTCGAATACATCGCCGTCCAGATCGACTTCCTGAACATCAATCACCCCGCTTCAGAGGTAGTTCTTCTCGGTGATTTCAATGCCCATAACGAGCTTTGGTTGGGCTCAAACAAGACCGACGCAGCAGGTCGTGCAGTCGAAGCGTACGCTCTTACTCAAGTGCTGACCCAGCTGGTGACGAGCCCTACTTTTTTCCCCGCGTCTCGTCACACGCCACTAGCCTGCTGGAGCTCTTTCTGACCATGCATCCTGTCCCTTACAGCACTGCTGTCCTGTCCCCCCTGGGTAACTCAGACCACGGTGTTGTGGAGGTTAGGTTTCGGTCAGAACCCGCTGTGGCAGCAGAAACTCGTACAGGCCGCAAAACTTGGCATTACGGACATGCCGACTGAGGGGCTCAGAGCCTTCTTCTCTAGCTTTACTTGGGGAGATGTCTGTTTCCCTGACGTGGATGCGTCGGCTGGTTTAACAAATCGTGTGACACTGCTCGCCAGCAGAAGATCAAGGCACACAGAACCTTCTTACAAAACCCCACCGTAGAGAACAGACAAGCCGACGTCGTGTCCAAAAACAAATATAACAAAGCGGTTCGCAATGCCAAAAACCAGCACTATATAAAAGTTAGGCACAGAGTAATATCGCAGTACAATGGCAGTCGGTCTTTCTGGACGCTGGCCAAGCAGATTGAAAGGAACTTCTCACACAGTAGCCTTCCACCACTTACGTGTCAGGATGGAACTATTGTATTCGACTCAAAGGCCAAGGCGGAAGTGCTAGCCAAGATCTTTGCTGCCAACTCCACCCCCCAACGCCCAAGTGCCGTCAATTAAAACGGTTCCCTACACTATGCGGGAGGTAACATTCAGGCATAAGACCCTAAGACGAGTGCTCTTGTCTCTCATCATCAACAAAGCTCCTGGTCCGGTCTTGGTTACTGCCATTGTACTGAAGAGGTGTGAAGCGGAGCTTGCTCCAGTTCTTTCGTGTCCCTAAGACCGACCCTTACAACTACAGGCCTACAGCTCTGCTTTCTGTTATAAGTAAGGTGATGGAGAGGTGCATAAATCGCGAGCTTCTGGACTACCTCGAACGTCACATCTTGATTAGCGACAGGCAGTATGGTTTCGGCACCAACGATCCACAGGGGACCTCCTAGCTTACGTCACGCAATCGTGGAGTAAACTCATCCAGTCTTATGGTGAGGCTCATGTCGTTGCTCTTGACATTACGAAAGCGTTCGATTAGCTGTAGCACGCTGCCCTCTTAAGCAAACTTCCATCCTATGGCCTCCCAGAAAAGCTTTGCAGATGGGTGGCTGAGTTTATCTCTGGTCGCAAGATATCCGTCGTAATTGACGGTTTCTCCTCTTCATCCCACATCAACGCGGGTGTTCCCCAGTGATCGGTCTTGGCTCCAACACTGTCTCTCTTACATATCAACGACCTCCTTTCGTGCGCGATCAACCCCATCCACAGCTTCGCTGATGACAGCACTCTACAGGAATTCAGAGTGACAAGCCGATCTCTGCCGCTGAGCTGGAAAAAGTAGACTAGCGACGACTTCCTCTCTGACAAGAGACCTGGAGGCTAGCCCTGCTTGGGGATGCAACAATCTTGTACAGTTCAATGCTTCCAAAACACAGTACTGTACTTTGACGAACAAAAGGCGTCCTAGCGCCCATCCAGTTTCGATGGACGGCCGAGTTCTGTCAAAGAAGCCATTCATTTCGGCTGGTCGGAGTCCAGATCACCGAGGACCTCATCTGGCACGAACACATCTCGTCAATAGCTGCAGCTGCTGGGAAAAAGCTAGGATATTTGTTTAGGGCTAAGCAGTATCTTTCTCCGCATGACCATCTCACGCTATACAAGGCCCAGGTAAGGCCTAGCCTCTAGTATGGCTCACACGTTTGAGGTGCTGCCACCCCGACTACATTATCCATGCTCGATGCTGTCCAGAGGAGGGCGGTCCGACCGATCGATGACTCTTCTCTAACAGACAGTCTCGGGACCCTTTCGCACCGGCGGGCCGTCGGCGACCTAGCTCTTTTCTACCGCTACACCAACAGGCTTTGCTCCTCAGAGCTCTCTTTCATGATGCCGCCGCGAGATGTGCCTGCCAGACAGACCCGCATGACTTTGGCACCCCATCCTAGCTGTGTCGAACTTCGTACATCCAGAACTGGCCGATACGACCGCTCCTTTGTCCCGAGGGTGTCGAGATTGTAGAACAATCTACAAGAGAAAGCTTTTGCCAGTTCTACTAAACTTAGGCAGTTCAAAAATCGTATTAACAAAATTTCTTTGGGATCATCATAGCAGCCGCGGTATTTAGGCTTCTGCCTGCACGGCTGCTTCGATGTAAAAAAAAACGGTGACGAAGAACGTCGTACAATCTTCCGCGTTGCCAATATCTTACAATTAAGGTGGATATTAAAAATATGCGTTAGTTAGTCCGGTAGAAATACCGAAAAATCGGTAGGTTCCGCAACGTGGCTAAAATCGCTCATTTATAATCTATAGAGGTGAAAACCTTGCCCTTGGGATGTACAAGATGTGTCAAACGAACCAATGATGCAATGTTGCCAAATTTGTGACGACCTTTACCTATCAATTCGACCTAAAATGGAACGCCGTTAGGACCGATTGGGAATCAATCCTGAACAGATTCGACAAAATTCACAATACCTGCTCCTAGTATATACGTAAAGTGTGGGAAATATCTTACCCAATCTTGTGGAAATGTCACCAACAAGAGATAACTCTTAACCTGGCCCATACATAGGGTATTTGTCTGATATGACTAGACGAAAAAAGAAGAATGAAGAAGAGCAACAAGAAGATAAAGATGAATGTTATTTATACAAGAATAATGAAAATATTACGATAGAGCAAGAAGTACAGTACCTTAAGAAGCTATTAGAAACAAAGAATGAAATAATTTTGGATAAAGAGAGGTCTATCCATCAATTAGTTAATAAGAACAGACGTTTACACGAATATTATGAGTTGCTCATTAGTAGTATAGTGGATAAAGAGTAATCACTTCCCTGGGGAAAATAAAGAAAGGGTTGAAAAAATCGAAACTGCTCCGTCATACGCCTATGCAATCAAAACATATAGTGAGGCTGTAAAATAGTCAAAAAATAGCAGAGCTGAGAAGACTGTAGAGAAAATTATTAATACCCAAAAGTTTAAAAGGTAATAAATGCATGATGAACGGTCCTGATCAGCTGTTACGAACTACGTCGCGCCACGCCGTCGTTAGGCTGTGCCGGTGAATCCCCGAAATAACAAAAACCAATTGCAATTAGGAACTATTGACCTGGGGAAACCACAAACTACTATTTATAAATTCGCCTTGCAAGTTGGCTATTGCAATAACGTCTACTGTAAGTTATTTTGTGGTGTTCTTTTTTTCAAAATGTCGGAAGGAAGAAAGATGCCATTTGGTCCTATTTTGCTATTGTAAAATATAATAACATAACACAGTGACTGCTAAATGTAAAAAATGTAAAGTAATTATGGCAGGACTAGTGCTGTGTATGAAGAAACATATTGAAAAATGTGTTCCATCTGAAAATTCTCAGCTACCAATGTCAATTATCTATGATTCCGAGTCAGAGGAGGATTGAACGCTAGATGAGATATTCAAAACTCAAAAATATTCAAAGAATGTTTACCCAGATAATAATACAGGTAACTTTGAATTTTAAATTTTTACCAATTTAAAGGCAAATGCCCAAGACTATTTAAAAAAATTAAAGTATGTCGCATTTACTTTGGACAACAAAGTCCAAAGAAACACTTGTACTATAGGAGAGGCTACAGAGATATGGCTAGAATTTTTGGAAGCATTCGAGACTGAACAAGCAATTTTCGGTTATTGATACGAATAAAGTCGATGAGCGTATGAAAATGGCTTTGACCCCAGCTCATTTTTTGGCAAATTTGCTTGATCATCGCTTTAGAGGCAATAAACTTAGTCAAGGGCAAATAAAAGCTGGCATGGAATATGTAGAAACCTATCATCCAGAAGCGTTGCCAATTATTATTAATTACCAGGCAAAGTGTGTACCCTTTAAACCATTTATGTTTTCTAAACATCTAATTGAGAATGTAAAACCATTCGCATCGTGGCGTTCTATGAAAAATATAAATACCACAGCCTTGGAACTTGCTCAACAGCTTTATACAGCTATTGCATCGTCAACCAACATAGAAAGACTTTTCTCATCATACGGTTTAGTTCATTCAAAACTACGTAATCGGCTAAGCAATGTCAAAGCTGCTAAGTTGGTATCAAATTTTAAAGACCTTAATTCCATCAGTGATGACGTGACTGATCAGATATCAGATTGATGACTTAGATGACTAAGAGACTGAAAGAGTGTGGGGAATTTGTTAACACTAGTATGCAAAATGTTTAAGTTTTCCAATGTTTGTGGTGTTCCTATTATCAATAAATAAATAATATTTATGTTAAAAAGCTTGTATAATGTATTTGAGAACATTTCCTATGTTTATTTATTATATTAATAAAGAAAATGAAGAAAAAAGCGCTTGTTTGATTTAAGTGTTTTAAACATGTTTTAAACTGTTTTAAACCTAAGCGAATGTTTAAAACATCTTTAAAACAATTGATGAAAACAAAATGTTTAAAACGAAACATCCCTGACGTAAACTCTCTAAGATCTCAGTGTTAGGCTATTCCCAGAGTTTTATTTGCAAATAAGGCTATATTACATAAATCTGCGAGAAAGAAATCCTGTGAATATTTCTTGTTTTCAAAAATATCGTATTGCTTAGTGGCTTACTACCCCTATTTAGATATTATAACAAGAAATCGTATTCAAAGTATTATGTTACAGACTTGTAAATGATCTCAGAAAATATGATCATTTATCGAAGGCCATTAATGACCTCAAATGGATGAACATTAATTAAATGTATAAATACCAGCACCTAAGTTTGACTCATTTATAGGGTTCCTTATTCAAAAACACCGTCACGAAATTCATATGTAGCGGGAATATGTATGGCATTGATATTAGATATAGAGAGACTTTTTCAATTCCACGCCACAGCACATCTCTATTTCAGAATACAGATATTTACAATGCGATCAAATTATACAATTATTTAGACCGTAGTTTGAAATAAACCAATTCATTATCCAAATTCAAGAAAAAAGTGAAAGAAATTCTACTTGATTAGCAGCGAAATCTCTTGTAACCCATAAGTATTAACTGGCCTCATGTTTTCTTTATGACATTACATTGATTATACTTTATTTTGTCGTTATTGCATATTAATTTTCCACAAAAGTTTTTATACATCTCGTGTTGTTCAAAGGGTTAGGTGGTAGAATAGATGTATCTAAATCTCGCCTTCGGTAATACTACTACAACTTAAAAAGACGTTAATTATTATTATTATTTAAAAGTAACGAATTAATTTTCGTTTTCTAGCCGGCTTCTATCTCTTTCTAACATATGTGCTTTACACACTTCTCCCGTACACCTTGAACTGGCGCCCATCATCAAAATTGGGTCCTCACCGTATGAGGTGTACAGTGTGTTTCAGAACTAAGGGATCAAACTTCTAGGGGTTATTCAGTGTAACAGTAGAAAACATTTGAGTATAGGGACCCATATCCGGAAAACTGTCACTACCGCACTACGGCCCTAAGACGCGTTAAAATTTAGAAATACGATGAATTGCCTAAATAGGATTTAATGCATTTAATTTTTGCCTTTTGTACATGATATCATCTAAACAATTGTTCAAAATGTCTTCCTCCAGCTTGAATACACCGATTTAAACGTCGCACATGATTTCGGCGGACTTGACTAAAAATTTGATACTTGTTTTGAATGATTTCAAATGCTGCTGTAATTCGTCCAATTAAGTCTTGCTCTGTTTCTACTGGAGTTTCGTAAACCAAAGACTTTACATGTCCCCACAGGAACGGTGTATTTAGGTTGGAGGAAGACATTAAATCCTATTTAGGCAATTCATCGTCTTTCTACATTTTAACGCGTCTTAGGGCCATAGTGACACTTTTCCGGATATGGTTCCCTATACTCAAATGTTTTCTACTGTTACACTGAATAACCCCTACAAGTTTAATCCCATAGTTCTGAAACACCCTGTACATCAGATGAGGTTAATAATCACTATTACATTTGCGGTATTTGTGATTGCCAAAACTAAAATATTTTCAATTTTGTATTTGCACTAGGTGTTCCTGTGACAAAATAGTGAAGTGTATGCTGTGTCCAAGGTCATATCATTCATCGAACCTGTGTATACCAGCAGGTACCAAGATACTCAGTACATCTCAGATTATATGCCCCAGTCACAGGAAGAGGGCTAACAGCTTGTGTATCAATACTACTTGGTGTTTCTTGTGTTCAGAAGGTAATACGAAAATCAAAATAATGATTTTATAGTATTGGAATTAAAATGATGAAATACCCTGGTTTGGCATATGTGTGAGAAAGTGAAAACCTGACGTAGTTTCTGTGGATAGATATACCCATCTACATAGTCGTGCCATAAGTTCTGTCCCATGATAATCTCATGATAAAAATGAAACAAGATAAGATATATTTATATGAAAGATATTATTTATTCGACAACATTTTTAGAATTCATAATCAAACAGTTTTATTCAAAATGTCCCCCCTTGGCCTTCACACACTGCTTCAATCTCGCGGGCCACTCATCTATCACTGCACGCACAGCTTCCAAAGGAATAGCTGCCGCTGATCGGATCAAATCCGCTTTCAGGGACTCGATATTACGGTGGGCTTTGGAGCAGGCCAACTGCTCTAGCAGGTCCCACAACTTGTAGTCTAAAGGATTGAGGTCCGGACTCCCTGAGGGCCAATCTTCCGCAGCAATGAACTCTGGCACATTGCTTTCCAGCCAGTGCTGCGTACTCTTAGCCTTGTGAGCGGGGGCGGAATCCTGCTGGTAGACCCAGTGTTGGTTGGCAAACAATGTACCACTTAAAGGCTTGACGATAGGATCCAGTATGTCGCTCTGATAGTTTGCCGCTTTTGTTTTCACGCCCTGTTTACAGAAATGGAGCTGAGTGACCCCTTCGTAGGACACCCCACACCAAACCATGACTGACGCAGGGTGGTGGCCTCTCTCAACTCTCGGAATGATCTCCGAAGCTTCCTGTGAACTCCTTGCATACACTTTGTCATTTTGTCGGTTGAATTTTTCTTCTATGGTGAAGATTTTCTCATCCGTGAACAAAATCTTTCGGAATCCCCCAGCTGCGTACCTCTCCAAGAGCTTCTTGGATCTTGTCGCCCTGATGTGTCGCAAGGTGGCCGTAAGTCGCTGGTCCGTACGTCTCCGGTAAGCCCCTAGCCCTAGGTCTTGTTTAATGATGCGCGACATCGTCCGGACAGGAATCTTCATTTCCCTGGATAGGATCTTCTGCTTCCGGAGTGGATTCCTTTGAATCCTGGCTTTTACGGCTTTGATGGCTGCTGGAGTCCTTACTTGACGAGGTCTTCCGCTTCTTGGCCTGTCATCAACAGAGGACGTCTCATTGTACCGCTGAATGGTCCTAGACACAAATTTACGCGATATTTGAAGGCCGCGTAAGAGTTCAAAAATCTGACTAGCACTGTGATTACACTTATGTAAAGCTATCACTGCAATACGGTTCTCTGCCTTGCCCCACTCCATCGTTATGCTTCGAGAGATCAATACAAACTGAGGTATATGTAATTACCCGAAAAGCGCTTAATCAACTGACACCACAATGTAAACAATCGGACAAGTATTAACAGGTCTACACTTGTTTGAAAACGAGGGACAGAACTTATGGCATGACTACGTATGCGAGAACCGAATATGCAATATTATTCATAAACAAATATATTTTGGAAAAAACTATTTATGGAATAGTATACATGATATTAGGAGATACATTGCTAAAATATCACAATTATACAGGATGTCCCAAATTTGACCCAAATATCAAAGTTATTATTTTATAAATGGAATACCTTAAATTTTATTACATATTTAGATAAGCTAATTCAAAATAACATATAACATACTACGGGGTTTTGGTTATAAGGTGTTTTGTCGAGAAACATTTCAGCAACCCGCCAATCCAGCACTTTGAAAGATTTGATGCTGTTTTTCTTACTAAAAGAACTTACATCAGCTTTAACCTTATTCAGTTATTTATCGAATTCTCATTTTTTATATTTATTACAGGGTTGTCACAATTCAAAATGAACCTACTTTTCTCAAAAATTTCAAATGGAACAACATATATTTTTGCATTTTTAGATTTACCTTTTTATAAGCGTTTTCTTGGTGCAAGAGTCGATCAGGATTTAATCATTTGTTATTTGGTTAATAAGCTTTTAATAAAGCAGATCACAATTAAACAAAAATTATTATCCATGGAGACAAAGGCAGGCAGTAGTCTAATTTCATATTGCTGTTAAGGCTATACATTGCAATCAGAACAGTATACATTAATTAAACAGTATTTATGATTACCATTTAAGATTATACTCGTCTTAGAAACCTAGAAACCTAAAACGGAACAAAGGACAACAACGGTAGCACTAACAACATAAATATTATTACTCAAAACCTAGACTATAGAAACGTCTCGAAAATATCCTCCCTTCTTGGATCCACAGTCGAAGTCTTTGGATGAATGACTGATGCCATTGATTAATGTATTATTGTACCTTAAAATAGCCAACCTAAAGCTATATTCCTCCGTCCAAAATATATATATTGATACTTCTTAAAGACAGAAATAATAAAAACGAATCGAAAATTTTTACTAGTTTCTCTTCGGCATCATGTAAATCCGCCCTAAAGAACTCAGCTTTTTCCTAATTTAACCTAAGCTGTATCTCCTACAGATATTGAGATCCTCATGAATAGGATCCTTACCTTAGATACCCTGTATAGCAGGGCCACAAATATTGCCAATTTAGATGATCCATTAGAAAAATTCATTTTTAACCATATTTTTAGACAAATATTGAGTTACGATTTTTTAACAGATTGTAACCAACAATTCTATTTCCATGAATGATGAAATATTTTAGTGTATTTCATTGTTTGATAAAAAACTGTATTATTAACTTATGTTCCTTATATCAATAAATGCTTTTAAAAAATAGAATCTGAAAATACAAAAATATACGGGGTGTTGCATTAAATGTTTATGGAAAAAGAATGTTTTGCGTTTATAATTGTGAATATTTTAGAAATGTGCCCCCATATATAATAAGTGATTTTCTTCAGAAAGCTTTTGCCCAAAAACAATCCTCCGTCTTCGCATGGATGAGCCACCCTGTATATTATAGATATGTTTCCTTATATGAACAGCTTGATTTTTATCTAAAAAGCTAAGTTAGAACTGAAATATCACTGCACGCATGTTCAGAGTAAACACACTGTTGAACTCGCTCATAAAATGGTTTCGTTACGAAAATATATACAGGGTGTTCATTTGAAAACTTCCCACCACGGATTTATCGAAAACTACTAATTGGAAGAAAAAACGCCGCGACACCACACGAGTTGTCAAAGAGGGCAACTTTTTAACCAAAAACTACTACATATAGAATGATTTTCCATAACCGCGCCCGTATCAGTCAGCGGGCTTACTCATAGTCATTCTTATAGCAACGTAGTCGTTGGTTGTCAAATGGCTGGGAACTGGCGACTAATTTGTATAGGCCTATTTGAATGACCTGATATTACTTATGCCGACCATATTTTACGAACTTTACTGATTGTACCGTTGCGTGCGAAGCGCATACTTGACGCCATTCTTTTTTGTTTAATCACAGCACTATGGCATTGAGAATCTTTTCCATGTCCATACAGATTCAGTAAATGTTTTTACAGGTGGTAATCTTATATGCTGTGAAACCTGTCCAACGAGTGTTCATCCAGAATGTCTGCCAGTCAATCTAACTGATGATGGCAAATTTATATGTGAAGATTGTGAATCAGGCCGTTTACCCTTATATGATGAGATTGTATGGGTTAAGTTAGGCCATTTTAGGTGAGAATATTATAACTGTTTTTTTGATAAAAAAAACACATGGCATAATGGAAAGATACGAAATTTTTGTTTTTATTTTTATACAGTTGTGATGACGTTGCTCTTGTTATCTGCAATAACTGACATCGACCAAAAATTATAGGCCACCATTACACATTTATAGTCCCAATCATCCATAATAAAATGCAATATTCTTGTTGGAATGTTGTTAGAAATGATAATATCGGTATAATCTGGTTCAGAAAGCTATGGAAGAAAAATAATTGAATAATGGAATACGATCCCTTTAAATGCCACTTGTGCTCAATATAGACTATCAAAGAACGAATCACTCAGAGCGATCGGTTGATCGCGTTTAATAGTTGATCATACCACAACCTCAAATACCTTAGCTCGAGGAGCGGCAACACTGATGCTGATTCATTAATTCGTAAGTAGTTTTAAGTAGCATCATATAACACTTATACAGGGTGTTTGGTACATGAACCAACGCTTTTTGATGGAAACCGCAATGCTGTAAGGGCTACGGTTACCGAGGTATGTTTTTCGTTTTTTGCTGAATTATCTACCTACAATTGCGCATAAATATCGTTATAACTTTTTTGTTTCTAGAGATAATGACACAAAGTGAACGTGAGTATGTTCTGTAATGTATACTCAATCAGATCAGATTTCGTGCAAATCTTCTCAAAGAAATGACTTATGACCTTCCAAAGTCGTACAATCACGTGGAGTGTATAATTCGATTATAAAAAAACTATACCTTTTCTGAAGCCTAGTTTTACTTACAAAACTTATGTGATTTATTGCCTTTCCAACGATATATAGTAGTAGTAGTAGTAGTAGAAAGATTTATTTAGCACATTTGGCTACATTAATAGAACAATTGTAAACAACTTAGAACTAGTAAATTCAAGCCATATGGTGTATGATGTAAATGCTGGGCAACCTATAATTGTAGATTTAACAAGTGATTTCTCAATTTTACTTTAAATTTTGTCAAAGTTTTCTGGTCTTTTATCTCCGAGTATAATTTATTATATTCAATCAACCCTTGATGGAATACAGATTTGTAGCATATGTTATATTTTTTGGTCATTAAATGGAAGTCATCTTTATTTCTGGTATTATGTAAATGATGGTCTACATTTGATGATGTTAAATTAGTTAGACTTGATGGAAATATATTATTTTTTACTTTATAAATGAATATCATTACAAGATATTTGATAAAATTTTTTACATTGAGCCATTTTAATTTGCTAAGCATTTGCCTAATTGGAGTATATTTATCTTTATTTAGTATTATTCTCATGCACTTATTTTGTAAAATTTGCAGTCTTTCAAAAATGGAATTATTTGCTAAATATAGAATAGTCGAACAGTACAAGAAATTTGGAAGAATGATGGTATTATAGGTAATTTTTCTGCTATATGAACTCAGACATCCAGAAACTCTCGATAAATATCCCACTTTACTACTAATCTTATTTATAACTTTTTCATAATGAATATCAAAAATTAATCGAGAGTCAACAAAAACCCCCAGGTATTTAAAATTTTCTACGAATTCAATATCTTCACCATCAATATTCAGTTGAACATTTCTACATTGTTTTTTTCCGATTAACAAGGCTTTCGTTTTACTTGCATTTAATTTTAGTCTGTTAGATGCTAACCATTTTGAGACAAGCTTCAAGTCTTCATTTATAGAAATAATATTGTTGTGCGATCAGAAGAAGAGAACAGTTGATTAGGTTCAGGAACAACGAATTTCTTGTTTCGGTTTTTCATATTTTTATTTCATGAGAACAAGATCCAGCGTGTTTTCGAAATGACTGCCTCCATTTCTGAGACATGCCCTATATCTCGTTCGTATTTGAACTGTTGTTGTCCGAAGCCGCATCTCTTCTTTCATCGGTTGAAATGCGGCTTCTATTCTTTGGATTAAAACCTCTCTGCTAGGCTGTCGCATACACTAATTCCTTCGCTCGCCCCCAGACGTAAAAGGTGTCAGGTCTGGAGACCGTGGAGGCCAAGGAATAGGACCAAGAACTCTCGAACGGGTTGTACATAATGTGCCGGAGAACAATGGGCGCATCGGTTAAAATTGCTAACAGCAAATCAGGAAACTAAGTCTGTAGGAATTCCAGATAATTTTATCCATTTAACCGGTTCGGCAAAAAATACGGTCCTATCAGTGTTCGTCCAATAACGCCCACCCACACGTTGACGCTAAATCGTTTTTGAAATGAGGACTGCCTTGTGAAGGTTCTGCCTCCCCGGTCTACCCAATAGCCCAATAATGGAGGTTGTGTAGATTTACAATTCCGCCGTGGCGGAAGTTGCACTCATCCGTCCACAATATCCTCTTTAAAAAATTGTTTACTTTGCATCAAAATAGTACAATTGTTGTAAACCTTTGACATTAATCCTTTGCGTATTATGGTAGACAGGAAATGTAGTTAATCCAGGTATCGGGTGTCATTAGATTCGAATCACCTTGCATAAGAGGTATTCCTAACCTGATCTTTTTTCTCATATGCACTCGCTAACATTGTTGTGCTCATCAAGTGGAGGTAGGCTTTTCGAAGAGTTTGTAACTGATTCAAATTGAATACAAACTGGAAAAATCGTACAAAAAGATCAATAGTCCGACCAACTGTTTTCTCTTTTTTACCGCACAAAATATTATTTCTATGATGTATAGTATTCGTTGGAAAAGCAATAAATCACAGAAGTTTTGTAAGTAAAACTAGGTTTCAAAAAAGGTATAGTTTTTATAATCGAATCTCGAATTGAAACTATTTATACACTCCACGTGATTGTACTATTTTGGAAGGTAAAAGTGATTTGCTTGAGAAGATTTGCACGAACTGTTTATCTGATCTGATTGAGTATACATTAAAGAACAGACTCACGTTTATTTTGTGTCATCTCTAGAAAAAAGTTATCAAATAACGTCCCCATCGCCCAAACATTTTTGTTGGTTCATGTACCAAACACCCTGTATTGAAAAAAAATCTACTGACGCTTCGACCACCTTGGTGGTTGAAGTTGTCATGTCAATTCATTACATTTGAAATCGACAATGTCAACTCATTACATTTGAATTTTGAAAAAGGTCACCGACTTGGCCAAAAGGTCAGTAATTTTTCCATTCTGCATTTGTGGCTTTATTTATTTCAGTGAAATTTTGAAAATAAACAAAGTTTTAATAAAATTATAACAGCTCAATTTGAAAAAAATACAGATTATAATATTGCTGGGGAGGATTCATTTAAAGACAATCGTGGGTTATTATTATTACTTTTCTAGGTGGTGGCCTGCGGTTATTTTGTTCCCAAACGAAGTACCATCCAACGTGAATATGGTGAAACATTACACGGGAGACTTTGTTGTGAGATTTTTTGGAACTTATAATTATTATTGGGTTAATAGAGGAAGGTCGTTCCTTTTTCAAGACGGAGATACAGGTGATGGAAATAATAAAATTAAAAAGCTGGATAAGGAATTCAAAAAGGCAGTTGAAGAGGCTACTCTAGCTCACAAGCTTAAACAAGGTAAGTCTTTTATACAGGGTGTTTTATTGAGGAAGGAAAATAATTTTGCCGTGGTATGGGATAACTGATAGTATTATTAAAAACCTATAGTTTATGGGTCTTCAGCTTCTTATAACAGAGATTTTATCGATGTTGGTCATTTCTTTGTAGACTCTCATTTTTTCAACCGCCCTGGTACGCATACAGTACCGATTTGTCCATTTTAGACTCTATTTACTGTGTTAGTGTTAGGCTTACATGATCATTTAACTATCAGGCACTCCAGCTAGACCAAAAGATCTATAAATCCAGGTCCATATTAAGGAATAAAAGTTGGCGGTTGTGTTTCCACATGTTGAGGAAATGTTCATGCACAGTGTGTAATCATGATTACAATGTCAACTTAGGCTGAATGGTTCACATCCTGGATCTGTATTTCTTTTTTATTTGTTATCTCACTTTGTTCATTAGGATAAGCTGGCTACACGTACCGAGTTCAGATAAATATACCGGGTGGTAAACAAAGTCGTGAGGCTATAAAGAAATGGTCAATATCGATTAAACGCCTCTTGTCTTTCTATATCCACAATTAAAACATCTACCGCTCCCAGTGAAACACCCTGTACAAGCTCTTTAAATAAGGTTTAGATAATGAAAATGTGGATCAACGCACTTTCAAGATTCTATAAATTGACAAAAATACAGAATTCTTAGAGCCCTTCAGTTTATTCATCAGTCTATTAAAGCGAAACGCGTTACGACTCTTTTTGCCTTTATCTGTGTTTTACTGAGATTTTGGGATAAATCTGGTATGCAAAACAAAACAAATCTGATAATTTTAAGGCCTACCTAGCAATTTTTTGGGAATCAGAATTAAAAAACTATTCATCTGCGAAAAAATATTTGATGGTGTCCGTAAGAAAAATAAGTTGATGCAAGATGACAAGAGACAAAACGTTATATTGAAAAAATTATGCCAGAGAAAAAGCGGCAGTGTTAATGTGCAATTTATTTTGAAATCAAACTACATATAAACTCAGGAAAAATTAAAACGATTTTTTGTTTTTCCGCCTCTCTCCGCAAGTACTTTGAATTTCAAAACTTTCTAAGCAGCATCTTGTTAATTGCCTAAACTTTGCCCCCATTCTCTGACAGTTTCTGAGATCCCAGTGGTGACGGTCGAATGTGAAACACCCTGTATAGATAATTTTAATATTAATGTTTTGAAATACAATAATTAACTTAATCGCTTTGATATTTTCTTTAAATAAATGATAATGCCGTCGTTTTGATTATAATTTCCAAAATTATATTTATATTCCTGTATGTTAAATAATGAGGTGTCTGTTATGTTCCATGTTTCACTCCATAAAAGGCCATCTGATAATTTTCTCTTGAAATTCAGTTTTGAGACTATGTAGGTTTTCGAAATATGTATGTATTATACAAACTGTGCAATTTCTGTCCATGGCCAAATGATCCGATCAATGTTTTTTATGTGTGGCACAATTTAGACATCTTTTTGTTTGTTCTGTAGAAAAGTTACTATTATGATTTTTTCCACATTTGACACATGTTCCATTATTTTCTAAGTTACATGATTGTTATCAAATACATGTAATTTTTGAAAACCTAAAAATATTTTACCTCTGTTTTTTTTTATAATTCTGTTGTATACTAGTTACATCAGCGTAAATTGTTATGTGTTTCTGATTTTATTTTCACAAATATAGGTTATTATATAGGTATTCTTTGAAGTTGTTTTGGTTCTCTAAATTCTTTTACCTCCTCTCCACTTGGTCTTTCGATATCCAGTCCTTTTTATCCTGGATCTCTTTTCTTCAATGATTTCGTATTTTTTCCTTTGGTTTTTCAGTAACCTCATGTTTCAATTCAGAATTATTTTCATCATCTGATTTTATCAGAATTTTTCCGTTGTTTAAATATTTTATTGAGCTCATTTTAATTTTCAACTTTGCTATATTTATGTTTTTTCAAGATCTTGTCTTGCTTCTCGTACTGTTTATTTTTTGCTTGACTTAATTATTATTGTGTTTAGTGATTTATTTTCTTCTGTATTAAGATGTCTTCTTTTACTCTGGGCTATTTCTGCATGTTTTATGCTGGCTTTGTTCAATAAGTGGGTTCCGTATATTTTGTATTTTTTCACTTATCTTTTCCAGACTTGTCATTATTATGTATTTTTCTTCAATATTATTTAGGATGAGTTAATAACGATTTTGAAGATTTTTTTACCTTATAATATTTCTCTAATAAATTTATTTTTCTCTTCAATAACTTCAAATTCTAACAATTAATTGGTGATTATTTCTTTCTATTTTTTGTTTTAGGGCTCTATTCTCTTCTTCAATTTGTTCCCAGCAGGATTTTTATCTGTAATGTAGTCAATTTTCATAAGCAGTTTTTTTTATTTTGCCAGACGTTAGAGCATTCAGAAAATAAATTTGTTGCATTTAACCTTAATTTTTTTGTTGTACAATATATTATGAAAAAATAAAAATTCTACGCACAAAGTTGTTTTAAATTATTTATTGAGCAATTCATCAATAAACAAGATGATAACAAGATTGTCACTATCTATAGTGCGGTAGATCACAGTTTGAGTTCTACCATGTGTTATCAAATTATGTTTGTCAGTCAGTTGTCAAGAAGTAGGTTAGGTGACAGTAGTTAAAGTTTTGACACACGTTACAGTCATAAGCATAATTATAAGAGTTAAAAGTTACGAACTTTAACTATGATTATTCGCATGCTTATGACAATTTCTATAGACGTCTTCATAACACGTACATATTTCATCTCTTATGTTCATATGTCTATGATTACGACTATGACTATAAGGTTGTATGAACCCGCCATAAGATTTTAACTAACCTTTATTTGATCATAACTTCAATTTTCATGCAAAGTCGTACGTTCCTGAATACCTGATTGCTAGCAATAACCTTTGCATTGCTTGTGAGATATATTGGCCCGTGGAAAGAGTAGTACTTACGTTCTTGATGTACTTCGTGAAAATTTGCCGTGTTGGGTGAAAGTTCAGTAAAGAAAGTCACTGATATGTGCATTAATTATCATTGTCTATTATGTCACATCTACAGAGTTATGCATTCTATTTGTTCTGCAGAGTTCAAAAACACACAACAAGTGGAGTCACCCAGCTCGCAGAAGCCCCCGCCGTACATCAAAATCAAGGTTAACAAACCCGTCGGCAACGTACGTCAGTTGGACTTAGACCTGAGCAATACAACGGCGTGCAACTGTGATCCGAACCAGGAGAACCCGTGTGGTCCTGACAGTGACTGCTTAAACAGGCTACTAATGACAGAGTGTAACCCCGAGGTGTGCCCTGCCGGCAGCAGATGTAGAAACCAATCCTTCGAGAAGAGGGAGTACCCTCCCATAGTAAGTTAGTTAATATTTTGCCCTTAATATTTACCTTCGTAAAACACAACTACAAATTCTAATCCATTACCATTACAAGATCTTTTTACTATCAGGATTATTTGAGCTATGTTGGAGTGTTGTTAAATACAACCTTTCACAATTCATTCTTCAGTTACTGAGTTAGGAAAGTTATTCATTTTGATAATTTCTCTAAATGAGGTTTATTGAATCTTCTTTCAAAAATTCATACAGTGTTGAGATATTGATACTTGATGCTCTTATTTATTCTTCTTAACACTAATATAAATTATGTTGCAAAGTACTTTGTTATTATAGTTTTATATCCAAAACCAATGACTGTCCTAGAAACTGAAGAAATTAATTTTCAAATGATCAGTAGTAGGTTTTGCAAGACAAGTTTATAAGCAAGAAGTCCTTAATTTTTTGAGAGGAATTTATGCCACGATATTGTACCACGCCTGTTTTTATAAACAAGAGGAAATGGTGGTGTGATTCCTCTGACCTTTTTTATTAAATTAATTCATGAATTAATAAATCACTATAAATGAAATCTAAGGGTCAGTCAATGCAAAACAGCTGACAAGTGGCGTGCAAATTTAGACTCTAGCTCAATAAAGCCGAGAGTAGGGGGGGTTAAGAGCGCCATTGACTTCAGACGGGTTAAGCCACAAATATCCGAGTTGTTAATCGGAACTTGCTTCTCCTGACCACCCACGCAAAAGAAAAAATCTCACAGAAATGACAACACCTAATTAATTGTACACAGAGAGCCAAATAAAACAAGATATTTAAAAAAAGAATCATAATAAATTATAAAAACAAGCAGCACATATGCAAGTTAAAGGAATTTATATTATTCAAAATTACCTGACAATAAAATTATTAGGCCGTGATAATTAACCCTGCAAAACGTTTAACATGGTACACGTACGGGGGCTTATAAATATTTTAACGTCTAAACCTAAACTTATCTGGACAGTGGTCTTCTTCCAGTTACGGCTCTAGTCACAGCTGAGATGTCCACAGCTGACAAACGCAAAAGAAAAACCATGTACATTATCTTTTACAAGAAAATTAAAGCAAGAGTAAGAAAAGATAAAAATCTGGTGATAAACCCTGTTCTAAAATAAAGTTATGGCAGCTCAAAAATCAAAATCATAATCAATGTAATGTAGTAAGCCCAAAAGAAGGTGACATGTAGGCACTGCCCTATATTTGAATACGAAAAACGCCAAACAGAATCAAGAACACACAATTTCAGTCAGCCCCAATCAATACAAAAATATCTATAAAATACCCCATTAAAATGATATTTCACCTGTTCACATCAGGGTTTTTTGTCAAGGGGGAGTGGTGGCTTCCAGTAAAATCGGCTGTAAACCGCTACAAGGCAGCTACATAATATCAAAGCTGGATAAATGTGAGTGATGGTTCTCCACAATGCCTTCCCACTACCATAAAAGGAAGCAGACGTGGTCCGATGGTATCCGAAAAAGAACTTACCGCTGACGGTAGAAATCCCATTAGAAAACGGTCGGGGTAGCACCCAAACCAAAATAACTAAACGTAAGGTACAAAATAAAGGGTACTACTTCATAAATTGGTGTTTGGGGGTCCTATATCCCAGAATCTGATAGTTAACGAAACAACGCCCACACCATACCTCAGCAGAAAGAAAAG
This sequence comes from Acanthoscelides obtectus, assembly GCA_963669975.1. Classification (NCBI taxonomy): domain Eukaryota; kingdom Metazoa; phylum Arthropoda; class Insecta; order Coleoptera; family Chrysomelidae; genus Acanthoscelides; species Acanthoscelides obtectus. Next base: position 53,692,446 of record CAVLJG010000001.1, on the reverse strand, counting down.
AAAATGGCGCTGGCCGCGTCTGTACACGCAAGTTTTTAAAACAAGGTATCTTTATCGTAAAAGAAGGTATCTCGATAGGTGAAGAAGGTATCTTGATAGTAAAGCAAATATTATATAGGTTAGTACGTGTAGAAATGACAAGGTGGCGCTGGTTGCCAATGGGCAGAACCAACTCTACGAGAGACCAACGATATTTTTTGAGGAAATTCCTTAGATAGTCGTTAATAATCCTATATTAGTGTCCAGAAGATTTCAAAACAATACTGAATCGCTGAGAAAGAAAGATATAATACGTGTGAAATTATACAATCAATAAACTATGAAAAAGAAAATCATTAAAAAGGGCTTGGCCTAGGAATCGGCACTCTACCATTTATAAAGAGAAATTCAAATTACTGGTAAGTGATCAAAATATTAAAAAAAAGTTTACGTTATTTTGGCAGGTGACAATTGTACTTTGTGCTGTAAAAGTTTATCGTTCTCTTAATCATAAGCATTGATCCTTTCATCAACAGTATAGTGTCTACTATATACAGAGTGTTCCATATTTTAATAGACATAGCTTTTGTTGAAATTTTGAGCGATAACGAAGTTGCCTAATAGTATCGTAAAACTAGACGGTTAAAAATCCAGTGCCGGACTCATTTTTGTTACATTTTTTTGGCAAAGTCAATATCTTTCAAGGTGACTATTAAAATGCTTGACAATGTACAAAAAGGTCCAAATAATGGTGCTAATTAGTTAGTCAAATTGATTGATAGCGCCTATTTTATGTTTTTAGTTAAAACTTATTATATATTCAAAAATATAATAGTAATAAAGCTTTCACACGTCCAACTTCAGCTTGGTCTAGGCTTGGTCTCGGTAGGACAACGAACAAAATCTACTATTCAGAGTATATTGTCTATCGAAATAAAACAGCACAAAGTGCCATCTATTACCAGAATCGACTACTGCGAGAGTGAAAAGCTGTCTGTTGGAAGTGCATTCAAATATCTTATTTGAAAACCGTTTTGAATGGTAATGAGATTACTTGCCAGCCGGCTTCTATCTTTTCCTAACATATAAGCTTGTGCACACTTCTCGCGCTTGTCTCGTACACATTCAACTCAAATCAGACAAATTTGGTTCTCCCCGTAAGGTAACCCTTTCGAGAATTAAACTTCGCCATCACGTTATTTCACCATTATTTGTCCCAGTATCACTATTTTTCCCAGTTTAGGTTTGCTTTTTGCATTCATTAGAGACATCCCTTTATATCAAATTGACTATGTAATATTTTTCATGACATACATCAAATACACATATTGGTAAATATAAATCTGTCGTCAATAGGCACCGTACAAAACACACGCAAGAGGCTGGGGCTTGAAAACATTAATGCCAATAAAGAAAGGACAATTTGTAATTGAGTACGTTGGAGAAATCATAGACACAGAAGAATACCAAAGAAGGATACAAAAGATGCATGAACAGAAAGAAGAAAACTATTATTTTCTTACTATAGATAATCAAAGGATGTTGGATGCTGGACCAAAAGGTAAGTGCTTTATTTTGCGTTACAAACTTGAACTCAAGAAGGCCATGCGACAAACAGCTGCCAACCTAGTTGGAGTCGTTATATATATATATATATATATATATATATATATATAGCCTGAGTATGAAATTTAAAAATTGTCGTGTCACACAAAGCGACAACTAAGAAACCGTATACGCTTTCCTCATTATCTCCATGAATCTACCACTTTTAAAGCACTAAAAATATGCTTTGCAAGAAAGGGTCACACGATGACACATGGAATATATGTTGGAGACTTTTTTTCACACCGAAGGAGCCGCGCAGATAGAAGCCTAAAGGGCAGGGCACCGCACGACTCTGTGTATCCCAAAAACACTTTTAATCCGATTTTTGAACTGCCTAAGGTTAGTCGAACTGGGAAAAGTCTCCTCTTGTAGAATGTTCTACAGTCTCGATACCCTAGGGACAACGAGCGTTCGTGTCAGCCAGTTCATGGTTAGGCACACGGTTATAATGAGAGGCGAAAGTCGGGCGGGTCTATCTGGCAGGCACATCGCGCGGCGGCATCATGGAGGAGAGCTCTGGCGTAGCGGTAGAAAAGAGCAAGCTCACCGGTGCGAAAGGGTCCCGAGTCTGTTGGAGAAGAGTCATTGATCAGTCGGACAACCCTCCTTTGAACAGCAACGAGCATAGATAATGTAGTAGGGGCGGCAGCACCCCAAACATGTGGCCAATACTCGAGCCTAGGTCTTATTTGTGACCTGTATAGAGTGAGGTCATGTGGAGAAGACCACTTCTTAGGGCTTTTTTTTATGCTCCAACTACCACGAAGGCCTAAGGCCTAAACACCCATTGGGTACCGTGGGGCTATAGGGGGATACAGGGAAAGTGGGGACGCCACACGGACTCTGGCGAGGGAACACGTGTGCATGCAACATGCACACATTCTGGCTCCGCCTACGAGATCCGCCGGGTGGTACCTTCACGTTCGACAGTCAGAGACCACCTACGGACAATCACAACATCCATAGCCAAGAGAAAAATTTCTCCTGGGACGGGACTCGAACCCGCACAGCGCACGGCGACTGATCAGGAGACCGAAGAGTCTACTACTGCGGCCACCGCTGCTGCCTAAACAAATAGCCTAACTTTTTCCCAGCAGCTGCCACTATTGACGATATGTCTTCGTGATCTGGACTCCGATCAGCCGAAATGAACCGCTCTTTGGCAGAACTCGGCCATCCATGGAAACTGGACGAGAGCTAGGACGCTTTCTGTTCGTCAAAGTACAGTACTGTGATTTGGAAGCATTAAACTGTACAAGATTGTTGCGTCCCCAAGCAGTGATAACCTCCAAGTCTCTCATTAGAGACTAAGTCGCTGCTAATCTTTTTTCCAGCTTGCCGGCAGAAATTTGCTTGTCACTCTGAATTCCTCCATATAGAGTGCTGTCATCAGTAAGACTGGGGAATAGATTGATCGTACAAGAAAGAAGGTCATTGATATATAAGGACATTGTTGGAGCTGAAACCGATACCTGGAGAACATACGCATTGACATTGTGGGATGAAGAGGAGAACCCGTCAATTACGGCGGATATCTTGTAGCCAGAGAGAAAATCAGCACTGCATCTGCAAAGCTTCTCTGGGAGACCATAGGATATAAATTTGCATAAGAGTCCAAATGAATCAGAGTTAACAAGGACCAGAATTAAATAATAGATAAATATGTATTGTCTTTAATCGTATGAATCTAACGACATTTCTGTTTTTTGTATGTCAACAAATTGCACCAACGGCTATGTCAGTCTTTTGGTTGAAAATTTTTCTCTTTAGTCGATGCTATTTTTGGTATGTTCAGCATTTTAGTAAAGTACAAATCATCACACTGGAGAAACCCGATTCATGAAACTGAAGTTGCTTGCAACAGATAGAACACCTAGTAGAAAAAAAGGGTTGTGAACATTGCGTTTCAGGAAACTCAATTTTGCCCAACCGGGTTTCATAAAATGCTTCCCGGCGACTGTTTCACGTTTCAAGTGGTAATTCTGAATTGAAGGATTTCCCTTTAAATTTTCGCAGCTGCTAAAAGTAAAGCGAAAGCAAATATGCATTGACATTCTGTAGCTTTTTTTGAGTTTGATGGAAGCACTCATGTCAGTGCCGTGAACCAGACTCTGATCAAAGGACGGAAACAAACTTGTTTTTTTTTTTATTTCGCAGATACCACCACGAACGCATATCTGTCCTCATGAGATTGTATGAGAGAAAAGTTTTCTACATGCGAATGTTCAAATTCAGCTTATTCCTTGAACTACGTTAGCATTAGTCGATCTCTGATTCTTAGTAGAGTTTGTATTTTCACAGTTGATCTGCACACCTGTATAGGATCACTACAAATATCAAATGAGTCCAAGCACGAATTAGTAGTTTCAACTTCCAGAAATCTTATTCCGAGTGAATCTCATCAATACTTTTTATGAATAGGAGAGATTTATGCGATAATTAGATTATTTCTTTAGGTAATCTGGCTAGATTCATGAACCACTGCTGTCAGCCGAACTGTGAGACCCAAAAGTGGACAGTGAAGGGTGAAACAAGAGTGGGGCTATTTGCCACAATGGATATACCAGCTGACACTGAATTGACGTTCAACTACAACCTAGAATGTGTAGGAAAAGAGAAAAAGGTCTGCAGGTGCGGAGCGCCAAATTGCAGTGGATTCATCGGTGTTAAGGCTAAGCAGGTATTGTGGATAGCTTTCAAAATATCAAACAAATTTACAAAACTCGGTGTAGGTTAAAAGATATATTCCTGAAGCTGTCATTCTCTGAACATATTAAACATGTATGCCAACAGTTGAACCGCGCATCCTAGGTCACACTCCAGGGACTTGATTCCATTTGGCGGCGACCGCTGAAAGTCGCCCGAGCAATGTCGTCATCCAATTTCAACGTTGGGACTTTTACTATGGTATTTGTTAATCAGTGTTAGTAGCTAATAAATTTTGCCCAGTTTGATGTTCGTATTGACGATAGCGGCCATTGTGACTGAGTTATCAGTGTCGAAATTACGAAATAGTAAATTTTGGCGTTGTTTTTCCATCGTTTTCCTCCTGCAGAGCAACTTGTCGGTGGTTTACAGAAAACATCATTTGGTTGTGGAGAAGAAGGCAAATATGCAGTGACTTTAAGGTGAAATGAATAATTTGAATGAGCCATCCTGAGCAGTTTGATGACATTTTCTGTACTAAAATCTTGGACGAAATTTTCTGTGGAGCTGCACACCATTCATAGTCGGTCCCACAGAGTATTATTACTAGAAAGTATATTTTGAGAATGATCATTATTCCGTTTCAACACATTTTAGAAAATTGCGTCAATATAAAAGTGTTGCCGGATTTATTTTATCATTATCTGTATACCATTATACTTGAGTGGATAAAAGTCTGACCATATAGTGTAGCTATTGTATAAGTATTGTAAGTTTAAAATACAGCTTTTCATATGGAAAAATTTAATTAAGCTCAACCACATTACGGTATCGGTATTAATGAATTGATTGTGTATAATTCGAAGTGCGATAATAAAACACAAATATTTGGCCAAATCATTTTTATTTTTTCTGACTTTATTTCAGGAAATTTCTAAAAACTAATGAAACTGTTCCATTGGCACTTTTTAGGCACTACATGATGATGTTTCTAAATGTTGTGCCCAAAGGTTTGTTTTTGAGAAACCATCAATTATATATTTTTTTTATGGTCCGAAAAAGTACACCCTATATTAAATTTGATTGTTTATACGAATTCAACGACGAATCACATGTTACATTTTATTTCTTGGTTGTAAGAAAAAATGCGTTTTCTCTGATTTTTTATTTTTTCAAGTAGGCGCTGCAAAAAAATGCTTCCCTTGACGTAAATACCTGTCAACGAGTATTGTTATTGTGTATTATTAATATTGCTTTATCGTCAAGGATCCGAGGCGGACTTTAGTATGATTGTACCAGAAATATTACGTAGTATTTTGAATTTTATTGTTAGATCATATTTATGTATAGAAATTAATGGCAACCTATGTGAATAAAATAAAAATAATGTTAAAAATGTATTCTTTATTGGCTTCGCCAGCCCCCAGACACTCTGCCTTTGGGGTGCCATATTACCCTCTGTCTAATTGTTGTATTGTGCTGATCTTAGGCATTGGAAATGGCTTCATTATTTTTGTTTCTAGACTCGATTTCGGCTTGTCTGTTTGCTACAGTGGGCTTGGTGTGCCTCGGTCTTCTGTCGACGGCGGGGGCGCATAATTTTTTGAACCACCCTTTAGGTCCTTGTTTCTGGTACTTTTATTGTGTGAAGGATTTATTCCTCCATTCCAAACTTCACTTATTGACGGACTGCCGATACATCCAAGTCAGCAAAACAAACATATTTCCAAATAAAGCTGAAGAAAAAGTCTCAGTCCTTCCCAGTTGGCAAGAGGTGCAGATATTGGTCAGTGCTTGCTGTACTAACACGTTCGCTGCCAGTAAAATGTTACATGTAGTCAGGGGCCAAGGGGGTTTTTAATTTTTTGTCTGAAAATTGCTTTAAATGATACTAAAAGAGAGATATATTGTAGTTAGCGAATATTTTCTTACCTGAATACTATTTTTTGGTCGCCAGAAGGCGACACTGGCACTACAGGTAGAATTTAGGACAAACCGCGTACGGAAAAGTTCTCGAAAATGTCTAACCTGTATGCCTATTCACCCTTCCGAACTATACTAGCGAGCCACCTGAGCTGAAACACCATATAACAATAGATCACACGCGTCGCCCTATGGCGACGGATGCACAACAGTCTAGACATGTGTCAATTGGCGGCATTGAACGTGTTAAAACGATCATTGGAATAACATGCGCAGTGGCCTAATATTTAAAACTTGGAGCAACAAGTGTTACGGTTCATATCTTCCAAAATTCACTGATATGAATTAGCTGTCACTCTTTTTAGTATTTTGACGTCTGGCATATGGCAAATAATGAATAAACTAGTCACCTTCTGTATTTCGTCCGATCACACAAATGAAGCTTATCAAGTACTTATAATTATTGCATGGTAGTTTAACTGTTTATAATAATGCTGTTTTGTTTTTCAGGATGACTTAGCAAAACCTGTTAAAGTCACAAAAAAGAAAATCTATAAAAAGAAGCGTAAACTAACCGAACCAGTAGTATCTCAACCTTGCTTTATATGCAACAAAAAAGATAATGTTTTTACATGCAACAATAAGATATGCAACAAGGCTTACCACTTGAAATGCCTGAAGCTGGATGCAGATAATTTTGATGGTAATATTCTTATTCTCATTGTTATATTAAATTTTTGGAATTATTAACGTTACCATTTTTTTTTTAGCGAGTCGATTTATTTGTCCTTGGCACAGCTGCGATATTTGTTCGAAGAGAACCATAAGGTGCTGTGTGAAGTGTATCAGATCGTATTGTCCTCAACATTCGGATGGGAAGATTAGCCATTACAGTTCTGTAGGATTTGTTTGTTTCAAGCATGACCGAGTAAGTATATTGCTTAATTTTGGACTAATCCCAATTTTATGCTGTACATGTAGGATGTAGATACTATTGGTAAACCACATTCCTGATGACAGTTTTGAAACGTAATACTCTTCATTATTGTCATTCTCACACTTTATAAATGTTGCATAAATTAATTTAAAGTCTGTAAGGCTTCCACGGCCATCATTTTTCAGTACCAAATATGTTGTCCGTTGTTTTGAACACGTGACGTTTCGCCATCACGAGCAGTTGGCAGCTTTTGAAGATAGCCCAAAATGTGGAACTTCAAATAAATTTGATTATAAAAAATGAAATCATATAATGCGAAACGCGCTCGCAGTTGTAATTTCAGAAAAGCTGCTTGTACGGGCAGTTGCATTATTCAGAAATATAATCTAAGACAAAATCATGAACAAAGTGCGTAATCGAGAGTAATCTATGATATTTTGAATAAATAATAACGCGAAAATTTTAAATCAAAGGCTGGAGATCGTCTAATCAAGTCAGACGAAAAATCTCCTGGATTGCAAAATAATTGTTTGGTTTTGTCGATGCAAGTTGTTCACGGGGTATTAGAAACATGGGCGCAAATAATTGGGACACCAATTTTTGTAGAAAAACTTTTCATTCAAGAGTAAATAATTAGCGTTTTCCGGGATTCAGTCGAATGTGTTGACAAGAACGAAAAACCATTCAAACAAGGTTTTTAGGTACCAAAGATCTACAACATGAGACCACGCATGAAAAATGATTAAAACAACAATGTTTTCTAGCATGATCCAGGGAGGGATCATGGGGGTCATGACACCCCCTGAGCAAATTTACTTTGACCACTAATATTTATGACTCTCGAATGTCGTTGATAAATTTAATGAAAAAAGGACTTTTTGCAAATATGTAATGGATACAAACAAGTAAAAAATTACCATAATTGGTGAAAATGATGGGGTGGAAATGAGAGGGTTGCGTAAGTCTGGTTGCCTTTACCTTCAGCTTGGCGCAAATATGAATAAAATAGTGATTCTGCATTTTTCGGCTTGATAGCACTGAATGTCCCATTAGTGAATTATTGGAAATTGAGCCTTATGTGTTATGTAATTAAGGTTGTTGATTGAAAATTCAAACATTCAGATAGGAATATAAGAAAAAAACCTTTTCCGCCGTTAACGCTGTGAGCAAATTTGATAAAAATCCTTTTTGAACGACAAAATCAGAGAAAAGCAGTTCATTTGATTGACAGAAGATGTAAGTAGTAAGCATCATAGTTACCTAACCGTAAGAATGTTCAAATCTCGCTCTCTGCATCTATAAGCTCGTAAACATATACTAACTACTTCATGTATTTGACACTTTTTATTTGCAACTTAGCATGATGGTATTATCTTAGGGCCGTCTGTCACGATCCGAAATTTTGTGCTGAATTTAGTACGCTAAATTTCCTGTGTGTGACAGACAGCATTTAGTACATAATTTTGTATGAACAAATTTAGTGCTAAATTTTGTAGAGCCTGTTTTAAATATTATACTAAAATGCGGAGATGACTACTACAATAGTTGATAAAAGCGCTACGTGACAAGGAATTACATGTTTTGTGATGATTGGATGAGAAATTGGTTGACAAAAACACGCCTAACCTCAAACACTTTCATTAGTTGATGTTATCAGTTGTGTTCATCAGTTTCGCGAAACTCCCCTGCTCATGCTAGATTGCTAGATTGAAAACTTAAAAGATGTCATGATCAAAAGAGCAATGTGACATAGGTACTATTAAACCAGTATGAGAAATATGATTGTTTATACGCTGTAAAAATCAAGGCCGATAAAAACAGAAAAGCCAAATAGGCTGTGTTGGATAAAATCAGAATGACTTCAAAACCAATTAGACTTAATAAGCCAGTGGATCCTCCACTGGAAGTTTATTATAAGATCATATGGAGCACATCCATGCTCTGATCCCTCTCCCTGATCCATTTTCGGCACCAAATTCTTTTACGGTTCCGTTTACTTCGTTTTCTCATGAGGTGGGCAGCTACAACGCAGATCGAGACTGCCACAGCTGCATATAATACATTTTCTTCAATTTTCTATTCGCTTAAAGTAATAAAGGAATAAAGTAGCAAGCTGCAAAGTAAAGTGTGGTTAGAATGACTTTGACGTGGTAAAAGGCAGTTAGAAGTTGACAGTTATAGTTGTTTTTTACCAACTGAGCATGATTGCATACGAAATTTAGTACAAAAATTTCGATTGTAATTTGTAAACAAATTGGTAACTAAATTCAGTAACGAATTTTTTCACGAAATTCGGTATCAAATTATGAACAAAGTTTTGTATCGTGGCAGACAGCCTTTAGTTTTGTCATGTACAGAGCGTTCCCCAAACATGGGGCAATAATTCAATGGATGACTGGAGACTGTTCGGAAACTATTGTATTTGATCTTCTCGATTTGCGAAACACCTTGATTCCGGAGAAACGGGCCCCTGAAGGAGTCTTCGTTGGAAATAGGCTTTCACATATCATCGCTTCAGTTTTAACTTCGCGTAACTCAAAAAATGGTTTCATCAAGATATGCGTGTCATTCGATAGGGAGTACAAAGATCCACCGTTTTATTGCTCTTTTAAAAATTCGTCCGTTTTGAATTACGCTGTTATCCAACGAAAACTATCAACTCATTCATACACATATATTAAAAAACTTTGACTTTTGAACCGGATATGTATATAAATGTTTTTAAAATAAATAAAAAACTTTGAACATGAAAAAAGGTTAGTTGCGTTTAGATATATATATATGGTACAAAGTTTGTACATACATACTATGTATATGTATAATATAATATACATATTATGGACATACATATATGTAGTAACACAAAACAATGAAATAGAAAGTTACTTTAAGGACACAAAAATTCATATATTGTCGTTTGTCTCTTTTCCTTTAAAATGGCTTCTTGAAATCGAACTTCTAATTTAGAAAGAAGATACAAAGACTGTGTATCTCCCTGATTTTCTACAAAACGTTTTAGCTGCTTGGTCAGGGTAATAGCTTTACCATAATTTGGAATAGCTTCTGTTGGTACGGGAACCTCATCAACATCAGAATCTTCGAAAATTTAATGTATTTCAACTGGTTTTTCAATTTCTTGGTCTGAATCTGGACCGTCAACATACAAACCTTCATCTAGGCTCAAAAGATCATCGAAGTTTTGATTATCAATAATAAATTCTTATTTTAAGGATATCTGAAAGTACATTAAGTGGTAAGTCATCTGGGTCAGGTATATCAACCTCATTTAACTGGTCTTCACTTTGCATATTTTCATGCTTAAATTCTTTGGTTACTTGGTCCCAAGCGTTTTTTGCCAAATAAACTGCATTCAATGATGTATTCTTCTTTATTAACTCAAAAGCTGTACCTGCAGTTTCAATGTTTATTAGTAGCTGTTTGAGCATTAGACTTCGGTAATAAGCTTTAAATCTCTTTAATCCCGTGGACAAGTGGTTGACAAGCTGGTCTACAAAATGTTTCTTTTTTCTGCCATTTTCCAATCTAGGTCTTGCAACCACTCTGTTATAATTTGTCTTGTAATCCAAGCTTTCTTATTGCATTTCCAAATTACAGGCAGGTCATTTATGTTAATGTTGTCAAAAGCTCTGGGCTTAGCTGCCTTACCAATGACTAGGAGTTTTTCTTTTTCACCCGCCATATTTACACAGTGCAAAATTGTAAACCTCGCTTTTGGATTCTTACCTCCAAGACATTTTTCCTTCTTTAATGTGAGCGTTTTATCGCGTAGAGTACTAACATGCAGGCCGATCGCATCGGAATTATAGATGCCTCTCGTTGAATGTTCCTTAATCAAAGGAAAATTTTCCAATAATGATGAAACATCTTCAGCATTAACAGAAGCTCCTTCTCCCGAAATCACTTTAAAGCTTATATTATAACAAATTCTAAACTTTGGGAACACAACCAGAAAAAGCACTGAATGTAGAATGTCCCAGAGAATCGGCTATTTATTTTGCTTCCCATCGTATTAGAGGATCTAAAAGAAGTTTTTCCCGTTTTTGTCACGACAAACCTGTTGATAATCTCTCTTTTTATCTATTTTGGAATTGACATGTAAAGAAGATTAACGCATTACATTAATACAAAAAACCTTATTTAAAAAATAATATGCATACATACCTGCCAAAGGAATCCCCTTATGACGAGCTGCTGTAGAGCCGTTTTACACACAAGAGAATTACTCCGAAAATCATGGTCATAATTATGCCGAAAATTTTTGCTGTCGTATTACACGTAAAATAATTCTTGTGAAAATTTTCATGGTAAAAATATAAAACCTGTTCTATATTATATGCGCGAGAATCGGCGCAGAGGGTTATTTCCGTGCATGTCAATATCAAATGTCAACGATAACAACAACAACATAACCTCAATTAACATTTGTGGGAGTGGTCCTGTTCGAGTCGTACGAAGGAGCGTTTATTGTTATTGTTTATTCATAATGTCGTGGAATCGGGAAGAATTTACAATGATGTTGGAGGAGTACCAAAAATGGCCAAACCTGTACAAGGTGAAGTCACCCAATTACAAAAACAGAAATTTGCGGCGTCAGGCGCTGGATGCGATAGTCCAAGCATTGAGAAGTTTTATAATATTAACCAAGATCTCGATTTTACAAATAAATTTAAATTATCGACGTCTGTTGTCTTTCCGATTATATTGGACGTCATACCCGTTAAGGTTATGTCCATTTGAAAATATAACTCCAATGCGCAGGCGTATCATATGAATTACTCCGAAATTTTGTTTGCTTGTGTCATACAGGTTGTAGAGAAAATCTTCAATATTTTTTCCATGCAAATTTTCAGCATAATTATGACCATAATTTTCGGAGTAATTCTCTTGTGTGTAAAACGGCTCGTAAACCAATCATAACCCAATTTTTCAGTTTTGATACCACTACCCGTAAAAAAGCTTCTTTTTTCATTGAAATTGCCGTTCGACATCCATTTCTTAAGAAGAATTTATTTATGTTTAATTATATCTGCAGCTTCTCCTTATTGTTCAAGCGTGGATTTTTTTATTTCGATCCATTATATATTATATAATCGAAAGCGTGTACTCAAGGAATAAGAACGGTAAATCCCCGACCAACTCGGAGAAGCCCCTAATTCACGCCGCACAGAAATGCACCACATAACCTGCGTTTGTACCGAAAGATTAAAGTCGGTGAATCCCCGGTTTACTCGAGAAAGGCCCAACGAAGATAGCGCGCGGCACGATTAGAAATGCAATATCAATACTCTCAATAGAAAAAAATAAGACAGGCGTTTATTTTTATTTTGTTTTTTGTCCGGCTAGGAGAACATTTTCTCGTCTCCGCGTCCGTTCAAGAGGACGTCCGTTCAAGAAAGAGTGAATACAATGCAAATTATATGAGAGTCCGTCGGGACCATGAGAAACTGTCTGCCAGCTGAATGATATTGTTATGCAAAAAACAAAAGGTCACATTTTTTCTCATAAACAAACACGAGATTTCGTCTTTTCGGGGAATCGAATAGATGGGTTACGGTATTCGAAAAACATTCACTATTGTCCACATTTAACAAATAATTTTGGAAAACAATATAGATGTGTAAATTATTGGCTGAAAATAATTAAACACACTCAAAACTACGTTTGTGATAATATACCGGGTGCGCCATCTTTTAGGTCGGTATTGAAACATCGAATGACATTGATATTTACCAACCGAGTGATTGGTTATACGTGTTTCTCAAACGTCAATTTACTACAATTTTACTCGTGAATCGCTTTACACCGAAACAACGCGCCGAAATTGTCACAATGTACATTGAAAATCGTCGTTCAATGAACGCAACGTTCATATCGTCGAAAATATCGTGGCAAACAGGCACCCTCTGACAACACTAACCGTCGTTTGGTTTCAAATTTTATTGTGTACGGGACATTGGAGATCATTAACATACCGTTCATCAACGACCAAGACGTTCCAATGAATTGGTTGAAGCGGTCAGAGACAGCGTTGCCCAGAACCCAAAAGTGTCGAATCGTCACCGCGCTCAGCATTTTGGCATATAAGGTGCAGTTAACATAAGAAATATTGCCAACTGACCGTCCACGTCGCTTGGAATACGCCCAAACAGTCGCTCGCATGGTTGATACTGAACCTGATTTTTGGAAGCAAATTGTGATGACCGACGAGGCCCATTTCACGCTCTCTGGCGGCACTAATAAGCAAAACTGCCGCATTTGGGGGGCGGAAAATCCACATGAGATCCACGAAATGCCGTTGCATGACCGGAAAGTGACTGTTTGGGCCGGCGCCGGCGTTTGCGCCAAAACCATCATTGGGCAATTTTTCTTCAACGAAAACGAAACTGCCGATGGAAATCGATATCGGTGGTTGTTTTCTCATTATGTCTGCCCACAAATGCGTGAAAAAGGTCTTGATGGTTACTGGTTTCAACAAGACGGTGCGCCATGCCACACTGCAAATATAACAATCCAGTTTCTTCAACGAAAATTCCCTGGACGTCTGATGTCAAAAGGAGGTGACATGGACTGGCCACGCTGGTCTCCAGATTTGACCCCTCCGGACTCCTTCTAGCGGGGTTATTTGAAAAGTCAAGTGTACGCCAGCAAGCTCCAGACCACTGAAGAACTCAAGACAAACATTCGTACCGCAATCGCGCAATACCACCAGAGATGCTCGAAAAAGTAATGGAAAACGCAGCAAAACGGGCATATTTTGTTTTGACCAATAAAGGTAGCCACTTGATAGATGTGTTCAAAAAAAATTGTAAATAATCTTATTTAATAAAAATACCCGATATATAGAAATCAGTTTTTCGTTTTCAAAGTTATTTCATGTTTACATACCGACATAAAAGATGGCGCACCCTGTACGTACCTCTTAGAGGCGCAGGCGATGTTCATAGATATAAGTGTGTTCACATATTTTTATATTTATCAAATCAATATTGGGCATAGATGCTCATTTCATCAAGAAGGGAAATATGTCGACATTATTTGCAAATAAAATTTGTATTCATGTATTACGGCAGCATAAAGCAATGGTAATCTTCTTTTTCCAGAGTCATTGTTGAACGTTAAGATGAAATGAAAAATGTTTAACATTTATTTGACGAAGTTAGTTTAGTAACTTGACTGTGTCCTGCACAAACTTGTACTTAAACATAGAGCAAATTTAATGAATATCCTATGTGGCTGCAATAGGTACTTTGACTGCGCATCGGAAATTCGAACATCATAAACGAAGATTTTTTATGTTCAAAGAAGGAAAACTAATACTGTCGGAAATATTAACTGTAAAATTTGAGATTACAATACTTGCATAGTCTTATGTCTTGTGAAACGTTGTTTAATCGCAATAAAAGGACACATAATGTTAAAATAGTTTTGACTTGCCCAATTAATGAAAAAAAGAGATAAGAAACAAGAACTCTTTGCGGATTCGAACCTGCGAACTTTGTACCAGCAGCCCTACCCCACTTCACCACGCACCATCTTAGTCTATTCGATCTTTGAATAGCTATAATTGACACTGACAAATCTAAAGGAACGTGAACGAGGACATCAAATCTGTTATAAACAATAACAATAATCTTGGAAATCCTAAAAGATACAAAGCCGAACAACATATTTAGGAGTAATACTGAACATTTTCCCTAATTGGTTGATATTTGTCTGTTTTTTTTTCGCTTTCTCGAGTATGTTTCTCAACAATTTTGACCCGCACTCGTTTTAATGGTATGAGGTTCTGAAAACAAAGCTATACTATATTAGAATGTATGTCTAGATTTCAGTTTATTGTATGACGTTTCGACCACCACTGAGATCTTTTTCAGATGCCAGTTGTACTTGAAAAATACCACAATGATGGTTGAAACGTCGTATAATAAACTGAAGTCTAGATATATATATATATATATATATATATATATATATATATATGGTTTTGATTTGACCAGACAATGGAATCCTATGAAGATAAAAACTACATAATAAGCACAAAGACGAAATGCTTGAATTTATTTACAAGAAAATATATAACCCTTTATTTTTTTCATAAAAATGACAATCAGCTTGGTAACTGATTTGCGATTCATATTGACGAGGTAAATTCGTGTATTTTGTTATAAGATGCCCTTTAAACGAACACTGTATGTTGCTCTATAAACTTTTAGTGATAGCTGGAAGACAGGGGCTTTGAGATAAATAATTAGAAATTCTCAAAAACTACTTAACCCATTGACTCCAATTTTGTTGTGGTTATTTAGAGTATGAGACCTAGGATTTTGGAAATTTCAAGTACCTCTGTGAGACTATCGTAGCATTAACAAGTCCAGAACCTGCATTTTGACTGGGTTTTAGGCAATAACTTTTTTGCTTTTGACTGGATCTCCTAAGTATCTAAAACCTTATTTGAAGAGTTATTTTGCTCATGCCAACGCTTTCAATTGAATCCTAATAACGATTTTTCTCATTCTTTGTATATATCTTCTGGTATTTCTTGATTTTCCTCAGTACCAATATATTTCACCATCTCTGCACCACCTGGAGGATCAGTCTTTACCAAAGTAAAATCTTTGACTCCAATAACTTTTGCAAATTTGTTGCCTCATTAAAACTCTGCAGCTGTTGTCTAGCTCTTGATGTGCACTTGTCTGCATTGCACTAAATAAATACTACTACTATTTGGGTAATAAATATTTTGAAAATGACTTCTATTTATCATTGTCTGTCAGAGCGGTCCGCATGACATTTTCTGTTGGTTGAAGTAACATAGGTTAGGTCTAGTTGTCCAGATACCAGACAAAAGAGGTTTTTCGCGGGATCCCGTAGTGAACGGAGCGGGAACAGATGGAATTTCCCCTTCCTTTCGAAGATTTGACGGTTTCAAGTTACACCGGAAGTGGTTAGATGGCGCATGTTGCGCAAAATGTTTGCTTTAAGCTCCTTGATAAACTTAGCTGCCTTCTCTGAATCTGAAATAAACAGGCCGATCGTTTTTTGTGCAATGTATAAATATATCAATAACCGATGACCTTCTCCATCGTCATTTAAAATCAGGTGGACGTGTTCCTCCATTTATGATTTAATAATTTAACTCAATTTTCGGCACTGCGAAGACAAATTTTCAATTGAGATGTCTGATTTTTAAATGACATTGACATAAGACCTGTCACCCGCTAGAACCTCACCGACGTTAGGCGGTTACCCGTACCACGTGATTTTTTGAAATTTTAATGACGTCAAATCCGTCTTCCCCCTATTCCCGTTCTCGAAAATTTGAGTATCAGTTCCCGGTAGTGCACTGTGCTACACTGTGGACTCACGAAAAAATCCTTAAAGTCGAAGAGAAAAAAGGGAACAAGAAAGATGAAAAGAAGGGGGAAAGCAAAGAGGAGGAAGTGTCCCAGCCTGTGTGCCTTAACATTGTTAACTAGTATTCGAGAATTTTAAATTGATCCAACAATTAATTTACATTGGTTGTTTAAGAAAAATTCTAATTTTAGTTGGACCCAAAGTCGTACGAGTTAATTTTGTTCACAGTGCGACCCGCGGTCTTGTTTGCTTGCGAACTTGCTAAACTGTAT
Source organism: Acanthoscelides obtectus (assembly GCA_963669975.1). Lineage (NCBI taxonomy): Eukaryota > Metazoa > Arthropoda > Insecta > Coleoptera > Chrysomelidae > Acanthoscelides > Acanthoscelides obtectus. The sequence goes on along the minus strand of CAVLJG010000001.1, from coordinate 53,675,706 downwards.
AGTCTATCAATTCATGGGACAAAAGTTGCTGTGCGAATTCACTCGACTATAACATAGCTGCACCTGTTGTTTGATGTAGTCCTGTAAGGGAGGCCTCTGTGAAGGATCTCACTGGCATGGCCTACCATGGGGTGTTAGTTATTGTAGGGTTCTGTTCTGCAAAATCTGCAGACTACGCATATGCGTTTTGTCGAGAAGTTCAAAATTACTATAAATGAGTTGACGTGATAATCACAAATGTCATAGAACGTTACAACAATTCTTATAAGTTAAATTCTTAGTCAATCATTAACTGGATGAAAAGCAGCCGTTACTTTGAAGTGTCGTTATCTAATACTAACTGGCCAGTTAGTGATTATGAAATCGGCTCTAAGAATGATATCGTAGCAGTAACGTTAAATACAGCTAAAAAGTCCCACAATGTTATGAAACATAACCGCCATCTTTTATTGATCTGCGAAACATATAGGTTCGACAATAGAATTTTTTTTCGAATATTCTGTTAGACAATGAAAATCTCGCAAACTTAAAAATCTACTATATATCAGTGCTTTCTTACATTCTTTTCAGATCCATTAACAGAAGTAGGAGTTTTTACCCGGGGAATCGAACACCGATTTTCTCAATATTTGACATTTTAAATTCAGGATATCATGTGTTGGGTAACTTAAAAATTCAACGTATACATTTATTTTTGTCCAATATTGAAGGTTACACTAAAATTTTTGATTTGTTTGTCAGTAAATTGGAAAAACCACATTTTGGTTGAATTTCTTCAATTTTTGACGCTTTTCGTTAAGAAAGAAAAGTCGGCTAACCTAGTAACCCATTGTATGTATGCGTGTTTTTTTTACTTTATTTTCAGTTCGGAGACTAATGTTTCTTGTCCGGAAAATTGGCAAAAATCGGAAAAACCGCATTATCAAGGATTTTCCCGATTTTATGTAGTATATCATAACTTGGCTAACTCAAAAGTTGCGCCTATGTATTTGTGTGCATTCATACAAGTTTCCTTGTTAGAATTGTAATTTGTTGCTCGACAATTTGCGAAAATAGGATAAACCGCAAGTTACGCCACTGGAATTGCATCCACTTGCATCAAGAATATCCAGTCACCATTTTCATCCGAAATTATAAATATGTGTCACATCTATTGTATTTAGCTTTTACTCATTTGCCATTGTAATTAAACAGTCTCAATAAATTTTTTTTGTCAGTGTTTCGAAAAGAAAATTTTTAAAAACAACTTTCTCGAAACTCCCGACATAACTCGCATTTTCGCTGTTCTATAGGTTTTAACGTTTTTGGCTAGGAAAGGAATACTTGGCTAATATGGTAACCCACTGTATATTTGAATTTTATACTTCCTTTTCTACCGTTGTCAGAATCATGATTGCTTATCCGAAAAATTACCATAAATCGGTAAAAATGTATTTTTACCGGTTTTTTCAATTTTAGTCACTAACAAACTATTCCTGTTAAAATATCTTGACAACTCACTAACTAGCAACCAGTGGTGACATCTCCAAACCGCAAGTAGCTCAGCCAGCTATCATATCCATATTAATCCAATATAATAGTTTGACTACAGTTGCGGTGAGGAACGATCGTAATTCTAGAACATTCAATTCTTCTTCCATTAATCAAAAACCACCGTAAATGTAGATGAATAAATTAAATCATATGATAGCTATTGTAGTTCTTGATATCTTCTATTTTCAGATGAGATACTCCAGGAAAGACAACATAAATCATGCTACGGGACAACAGTCACGATCACTATCAAGAAATAGGAAGGTTAACGAGGCGCCTCTAAATTTAAATAAAAATATGAAACGAAAAAAAGATAAGACCAACCGTACACTTCTGCAACATAAAGGAGCATTCACAGATACATCAACGACAGATACGGAAAGTGATGCGCCGTTATCTCGCAGGTTAAAAAAGATAAGACCGTCTATTCCAATGCAAACTGAAGCAACCTCCGGTATGCCAAGTAGCGGATATGAGGAGATTGACGATATTCCACTAGCACAAAGATTAAGTTCTGCAATCAGTATATCAAAGACTCCACAGCCAGATACTTCGAAGGATGAAGAGTCAAATTTTGAGGCAGTTTCTGAAGGAGCGAAAAATACAACTGTCGATCCGGCTCAATCTTTGCGCGAAAAACAAAAGTATAGGAATTCTGAAATAGAGACGCATCTTGCTGCTACGGGATCTGAAATTGAATTATGTAATGTAAGTGAAACAAAGGCAACTGATGAGACGCAGACACCTTCCGAAGAAAGTACAGTACATATAAAGGATCTTCCAAGCTCTGATTCTAATACCGTAGCATCAAAAACGTCTACAAAAGAACAGTCGCAGGATGAAGTTCATGACATCGAGAATAAGCAAGATATTCCAAAAACGAAGGGACAACTGAAAGAATATCCTATCAACGTTGAAATAGATGACTCAAGTGAAGCTGCAGCTTACCAACATCCCACCAGCATTGAGACAGAAAATTCAAATGAAAATGACAGTACAAGTAAAGCGTCTCAACAGGATCTTAACACTGAAATAAAAAACTCTTGTGAAGCAGTTGCCGTTGATGACATATCTGAGCGATACGTGCAACGTGATGATAGAGCAGTGACAGAAAATCACAGTGAACTGTTAAAAAATTCTGCACCCCAAAGCTCAAAACAAGGAGTTGATAAGAGTACTTCTAGCATTGCAAAGTTGGCTCATATGAATGACAGTACGTGTAATGCCTCCCCAGTCCAGGAATGTTGTGATAAAGTAGAATCCAATCTTCCCAATGAAGCAAGCGATGACATCACTAGTACATCACGGCCTCCTGTTGACAATTCTGAAAGTGAAAGAACACTAGATACTTTAACTGAGATTAATGGAGACTTGATAACTGAAGTTGATGCTGAACTCTCGTCTAAGCTAGTGTCTGATAATGGCTTGACTGATGATTCACAGGACAAGGGTGAAAAACTAGAAGTTAAGAAACGTAAAAGGAAAAGCCATAGATTAAACACAAGAAAAAAAATATAAGTGAATCTATAAAAAGACTACACTGCCATCAGTTTGTAATATTAGTGAAGTGTGTGTACAGTCTGAATGTTAATAGTAGGTTAAGCTGGGCCAACTTTTGAGGCCCATGTATATTTCGAACTTTATACGTTTCATTTTATGAGCAAACTATTTACATCTTGCAAACTAAGGAAAAATGTTTCTGTTATATCTATGTATGTTAAATGAATACACAAGTTGTATTCACGTATGTATTCATATGTTTATCTTCTAGATATCTGGCATTAAATTTGTATTTCTTGATATACTGTTGTATCATTAAAGGAGCTGCCATTTTCTGTCATGAAACATGATGCAGCGTTATACCTTCTAGAACAAAAATCCGTTAAAGATAAGTTTAATGTTTCTGTTCATACTCTTCTTTACGTCCTAGGGCGGTAAAGTAACATAGCGCCTGGTATTTTTAACCGGGCCTAAACTTATTTGCTTGGTCCGGAAAATGAAAGTAGCAGAAAGGTGTTAATTCAAGTAAACATTGTTCTTTTTTCTTATCACAAACTCACAAAAGTAATAATCCACACTCTGTAACTTATAATCTCCTCTTCTTAAATTTTGATAAAAGCCTCTAAAATTTGCTGGTATTAAAGGAATTTGTTCCTGAATATTATCAAACTTTTTGGCCCCAATAGGTCGGCTTCTATCGGCATTCAATAATAATGGTTCATCCCTTTTATCGAGATTTCGCTGTTTTCTTATATCAACAATAGTCCAATTTTCCGTTTCATTAAAAGAGTATATGTATACTAAGTGACATATAAATCCGAACACCCAGTTTAAATGGTTTTATTTTAATAAAAGTTGGTGAATATATTTATCTTACTGTAAATAACAAGTGAAAAAATTTTCAGCCTTATCAGTTGGACATTCCGGTTTTTATACTGCTTTTTTTTAATTCACTAACGCTCTAAAAATGAATATTTCAGCCGCAGTAAAGAATCAACGTTGGCGGATTTTGGTTCTTGACATCCTTTACGATCGGATACGATGCCTAGAGTATGGAGACCTGTACGATTTCGTCAACTTAGTGAGTTTGATAGGGGCCGTATAGTGGGACTTCGGGAAGCTGGACTTTCTTTTCGGGCAATTGCAGTTAGAGTGCAAAGAAGTGTAGACACTGTAGTTAGGTGTTGTCAGGCATGGCTTCGAGAAGGCCGTACGCAAAGAGCAAGGGGCACTGGATGCCGCCGTAGAACAACAGACCGTGAAGATCGCCGCCTAAGATTATTGGCCTTAAGGGACCGTTTCTCCACTACCAGGTCCATTGCAAATGAATGGTTTGCAGAACACGGAAGACCTATTGGCATGCGAAGTGTTTACCGACGAATGAGAAGTTTTGGCTTGTTTTCATACCGGCCACACTGGGTCCTCCCTTTAACTCGATAACACCGACGTAATCGCCTTGAGTGGTGCAGACAACGGTCGCTCTGGGATCAGGAATGGAACAGTATTGTCTTTAGTGACGAGTCTCGATTTTGTTTAGGCATGCACGATGGTCGTGCCAGGGTTAGAAGGCGACGTGGTGAAAGGAGGAATCCACAGTTTTTTGTTGAAAGACATGTTCATCACTCTGTTGGAGTTATGGTTTGGGGTGCTATAGCTTATGGTTCCAGGTCACCTTTAATCTTCATCAGAGGTAACATGAACGCGCAGCGTTATATCCACGAAGTTCTATAACCCCATCTTTTACCCTATCTTGACACCCTGGCAGATCCAACTTTCCAACAAGATAATGCCCGACCACATGTTGCAAGAGTCACAATAGACTTCTTTCAACATAATGATGTCACATTGTTACCATGGCCACCAAGATCTCCCGACTTATCCCCAATTGAGCACGTGTGGGATATGATGGGTAGGAGATTGCTCAATTTGCAACGTCCTCCTCAGACTCTAGAAGCACTTCGAGAGGAGTTGGTGGTTGCCTGGAATGAGATACCACAGGAGGACATTGACCACCTGATCAGAAGCATGCCTAGGCGCGTTGGAGAATGCGTAGCACATCAGGGTGCATCCACACATTATTAAAGGTCAAAGAGCTTTAAAGCAGTGAAATTTTTATCATTTACTTATTATGCTTCATTAAGTACTTATACAAAATTTTATTAAAATAAAACCATTTAAACTGGGTGTTCGGATTTATATGTCACTTAGTATACTTGGTTACACCAAATTCTTGAATCTGGATCCATCATACATCTCTGAATGAAAATTTCTCATTAGTTGTAGTTTTTTCTATCGACCAGTTTAAGTTTCCTTGGAAGTTGTTTAGTATCAACAAATTTGTCCGCCATTATTGTAATATTAAAAGGTGTTTTTTTCCTGACTTCTGCCATGATTGAAATATATTGATCCACCGTATAAATTACTTGGTGCTGATTGACTTTTCTACAGCTGCAAAATCTGTATCAGAGTCCATGAACGTATGCCCTACTTCAGGAAATTTATGGTAAATTTTTTTGAAGACTCGAGAGATTATTAGGCAGTGCCATAGACAGACAATATATTTTTTTTTATTTTAGCCACCTGCCGAATCACTCCATGCAATCAGATGATCGGAAGTCATGCCTTGGTCCTTGATATTTTCCAAAAAGGCCATAAGTGAGCTGCCAATCTCTTCAGGACCGCGACTTCCTTGTTTTCGGTCCAGACGTGGAAAAAAACTTTACCACTTGGTTGCTGTGTTGATATCAAATGTAGTCCTAGATTGTAGAGTCATACTTGTCATAAATAGAAGAAATTTCAAATGTGAGGTATATGATTTTTTCGTTTGTTTTGTTAGGCCTCGATCAGATTTTTGTATGACAAAAGCTTTTTTATACTTTGCAACATGTTCCTCATTCGATCATACATCTCAAACATCTTTACATTTTAAACAAAAACTGAATTGACTCTTGAGTTAAGACCTTTTTACCTATAATGCAAGAGTTAACACCATTTAAAGTTTACAGATTGAAGTTTTTGATATAGTTCACACTTTTGTGAATCTCTGTATCTAAGAACTGAGAGCCATCTTTGGCCGGAACATATGTGCTACCAAAAAAGCACCCTTTTATCACCTTTTTGCACTACAAATCTTAAAAAACCGAAAAAATTGAGTTAATACCTTTTTGCACCAGTCTTCAATTATACTATAATAAACTGGTGGACAGTTACTTTGCAACATGGAAAATTCTACCCAAATTCAATCGATATTTTTGGAACGGAAAGAGATATCGAGTTGCGGTATCCAGGAGGTTCTTGTCAACTCTTTGAGATCACTTACAGGGTTCGACCGGTATATTTCTTTTATTTATCCACTTATATGAGATAAATAAGCATTTTCTGATTCCGTCCTCAAACAATGTTGATCCTGATCCTGAAAAATTTCTCTTTTACAAAAGCAATTTTCGTATTTTCGCTGTTATTTTCATTTGAACCTGTTGGAAGCCATTGTTTACAAATATCTTTATGAAATAAAAACTCTTGCAACGGGGGCGGATGGAATTAATATTGAAATGCTACTTTATGCTGTCCGCACATTTTACCAGCCATAACGCATATTATTAATTGTTGCCTAATAGAAAATACTTTTCCAGTCTGTTGGAAAGTTGCAAAACTTCATCCTCTGCCAAAGAAAGGCACTATATGTAGCTTGTCGGATCTTCGTCCAATTTCTATATTACCAGTGCTGTCTAAAGTTCTGGAAAAAAATATAAAATTTCAGTTAATGCTTCATATAGATGAATATGATTTGCTGCCTTCATTTCAATCAGGGTTTAGAAAGGGTTTTAGTTGCACGACAGCGCTTCTAGATGTTTCGGACGAAATTATCAGGGATATTGATAGCGGCAATACAGCGGCTCTTGTATTGCTTGATTACACAAAGGCATTTGATACAATTAATCAAAAGTTAATGTTTTCTATTTTAAAATACATGGGATGTTCCGTTAATGCTATTAAACTATTGAAAAGTTATTTCTCGAAGAGGACGCAGTTTGTCATAATCTCTTCCGAGGTGTCTGTTTCCAAGCCTGATCTATGTGGGGTACCTCAAGGCTCTATCTTGGGTCCATTACTTTTTTCAGTATACGCTGCAAATATTACTAATAGTTTGATATATTCAAATCCTTATTTATATGCTGATGATACCGAGATAAAATGTTCGTTCTCTCATACAGATACAACTGCGGTTAGATTATTAAATGAAGATCTTAATAATTTGACAAATGAAAGCATAGCACATCAGTTATCCGTAAATCCAACCAAGTCAAATGTTTTTTTGTTCGAGAAACACAAAAAGAGCATGGCAGATTCATTCCATATTTCAATTAATAATGTTATTCCTCATACATCCGCTATTAGGAATTTAGGCTTGATTATGGATATATCTTTTCTACCGAACTTATGGCTTTGCTTTGTGACACGCTTGTTCTGTCATTATTCAATTACTGCGAATCAGTTTATGGGCCTTGTATAACAAGGTATGATGTTTATCGTATACAGCGTGTCCAAAACTCTTGTCTTAGGTTTATATCAATATATCAATATCAATGTTAGGTATCGGAAACTGATTTCCCAACCACGACATCGTACATCTATGTTTAACAGATGTTTTTCTCATTTTATCTACCACTTGTATAATCACGTCCCCACAAACCTTAAGTCTATGTCTGTGTCGGCTTTTAAAAGAAGTTACAGAAAATGTCTATTAGATGAATTGTAGTGTTTCCTTTATATTGTTCCTTTCCTTTTTATATTTTAAATGTTTCTTTTTGTTACATCTGCCTAAAATGGTTTGACATTTTTCGTTAAATTATATTTTTTATATAATTTCTTATATCTTATATACATACATTTTTTTGACGTTTGAAATTATTCTTTATTAATTATTAATATTAGTTTATATAATTTGGTTAAGAACTCCTCTGTTGTAATTTTGTTTGTTGGGCTGGTACTTTGATCAGCTCGTCTGTTTACTAGTCCCTTTTGCAGGGAATTTATGTTGTTTCATTTTTAATTTTTTTCTGATTGTATATTTTTTTACTCTGCAATATATATATATATATATATATACAGGGTGACTTCGAAGTTGAGTCATTTATTTTAACAGAGTAGATCTGATCAAAAGAAATGTTTTTTCCTATACCATTTTTCTGGTAAAATTAAAGTAACAAAGTTATAGCCCTTTGGAAGTTTGAGTACCGCCCTGTTTCAATAATAATATTATGTACTCGTGTTTGGCGACAACGGATATAATTCGCCTTATCGGTTCATCGCATCGGAAACAAAAAAGCGAAAGAATTTGGAACGATGTTTTTACAATTATTTCATTCAGTTGTATACAGTCAGTGTCAGTCGGTAGTGGATAGTGGTGTCTATTGCGTGGCTCAAACGAAATAAAAAATGGCACATGTTTATGCGGATCGGTTTCCCAATCGAGTGCAACCAACCCCTCGTGCCTTTGTTAATGTAGTCAACGGGTTCGTGAATCATTTGACTTAAGACCTCACATATGGACGGCATGCCGGTGCTCCAAGACCTCACGATCAAATACAGGTCCGCACTGAAATACTTGTCGGGAGGATACTTTATAAAACAAGGTAAAATTTTTTTTTTATTTTTACACACATATTTTGGTTTATCTTCCTTCTACAATCATTATCTGAAAATTAATTACTCAACTTCAAAGTCACCCTGTATATATATAAAACAAAAAAAAATAGGAAAACAATGGGCAAAATCCGAAAATATCTAGATTTGAATTTCGGTAAAATTTTCCATATTGGAAAGCAACTGTCCACCAGTTTAGTTGAAAATATTGAAATTGTGTTGCATATTGAAGGTCTAACAGTCTAGCTGGAATGCGTTACCGGACACATTTAACTGTTTGAAGAAGCTGGCTCATGCTATATTAACGATATAGTCGAGTATGTATGCAGCTAGCCATGGCGAGCGACGTGTGTCTACGCTGCTCTGACAATTTTATTGTAAATTCGAAGTTTATTACGTGCGAAAATTGTTCAAGTCGCCTTCACTACGTTTGTACGACGATTAAGGATGAAATGTGCAAAGTTATCAGCAAATCTGATAGTGTTTTTTGGTTTTGTGATGCCTGCAAAGGGTCAGTGAAGGAAAAGCTACACGGAGTGCAAAGTGTTAGCTCTCCCAGTATATGCAAGGAAATCGCCACTGATGTCGACCTAATTATTTGCAAAAAGGAGCTGGAGTACATTTCCCGTGAGAAACATCTTCAAAAAATCGTTGATGAATTTGAGTTTACCAATAATTTGCTGAAATCCAAGGTAAGCGACCTTGAACGTCAACTGGTTTCTCTCAGTGGTGCTCCTGCAAAAAATCACCTGTTTTCGAACAACATCGAAACCAAAAATACACCCAGCTATAGCAGTGTTTTGAAAAAACCTGCCGTCAGTGACTCATCTGTTCTCCTTATTGAGTCCAAGGATGGTGTTTCTAATAATGATGTGATGAAATCGCTCACTGCCTCTATCAACCCTGCCAACCTCAAAATCTGCATCGACAAGACTAAACTAATAAAGAATGGGGCTGCTGTGTACTGCAGAACTGAAAGCGATCGTATGAAATTGGAAGAAGCATTAAAAACCAGTTTAGAGTCCAAATATCACATCATCCCTCGAAAAAACTGAATCCTCGCTTAACTATAAAAAATGTGTGCATCAGTGAAGATTTAGACTCGGATGAAAAGTTAATAAACAATATATTCTCCATGAATGATGTTTGTGAACATCTAAAGTCCGATGTAAAAGTAGTCATCAAACTGAAAGATCGCCGAAATGACAAATTTTACAATTATGTTCTGGATGTTCCCCCAGCACTTCATAAAAAATCAGTTAATGCTGGCTTTATTTATATAGGGTGGCAAAGATGTTCTGTTAGTAACCACTTGAATATTATTCAATGTTTCAAATGCTTTGCTTTTGGTCACTTTGCTAGTAGATGTAAATCCGACCCTGACTGCTCTAAATGTTCGGACAATCATTTTACAAGGGCATTTCAGTCTAATATTAAATTGTGTTCTAACTGTATAAGGTATAATAATAGGTATAAAGCCAAACTATGTACTGATCATCAAGCCACTGATAAAAATTGTGCCGTTTATCAAAATTATATGACTAGCTTACAAAACAGGATAAGTTATGGTTAGACAGGTTATTACTGAGTTTAAATTAGGTCATCTCAACGTACGTTCTGTTTTCTCCGATTTTGATGCTGTCAGTGAACTTATTCGATTTGATGACTGATATATTTGCTATCAGTGAAACTTGGCTTACAGATCTCATTCCGTCAGAGTCTGTCAGCATCGCTGGCTATAACTTTATCCGTACAGTCAGAGGATCACGTGGTGGTGGGATTGATATTTATGTCAAATATTTTTTAAATGTAGAGCTTCTTGATGTGGCATTTAACGATCTTCAGTGCTTGGACCACTTATGGATTAAGATTACATATAAAAAATCAATTTTTGTTGTATGTGTATTATATCGACCTCCATCCCAGAGCCACAATGACTGCATTGCTATACTAGATGACACGGTGTCACACTACTCAAGCATTTTTCAAAACATTATATTGGGTGACGTTAATGTCTACTTATTAGAACCTGACAATCCCCTATCTGCATGTCTAGAGACTCATGGCTTCGCACAATTGGTTTCATCACCAACTAGGGTGGCAGCTAGCAGTAGAAGCCTCTTAGATCCAATATATGTAAATCATCCTGGATCATTTACTAATTGCCTTATTTTTTATGCTCATCATATATCTGACCACAAGATGGTCTCGTGCACAATGCAGATTCTACCTTATCAAATGAAACAGAAGTACATATCGTTACGTGATTTCACTAATTTCGATGAGGCATTGTTTCTACGGGACCTTTATAATCTTCCATTTGATGATATATTTCATCTGCAGTCAATAGACGAAAAAGTAGAATTCATCAATAATTTGATAACTGAACTCTTCAATAAACATTCTCCGTCAAAAATCATACGAGTCAATAAACCTCACGCTCCATGGCTTACTTATGGGCTTAAGCAAATATTTAAAGAAAGAGATGCTGCTCTGTCTAACCATGAAGCCAAAAAAACTCGGGAAAGCTCCTGCTATTATAAGGAGTTGAGGAATTTCGCTCTAGTTTCCTTCCGGCGTGAAAAAGCAGCTTATTTCTCACATGTTCAAAGAAGCAGGCAGTCTAAAAAACCTGGGCTGGATTGAGGAGTATAAATCTTAATTTTTCTTCGAGGCCTCTGATACCCGATACTCTCAATGATGCAAACTTGATCAATGATTATTTCACAACTGTTTATGATTCGGGTGAGCTAGATGACGATACCTTTAATTTCTACAAACGTAACAGGTATCATAATTTTAAATTTTCGTTTAAAGTCGTTGATCCCTATGCAATTTACAGAACCATCCAGCAGATTGAATCTGGTTCAAGGGGTTCTGATGGAATGAGTCTTGATATGTTATGTTAACTTTGTGTCTCCCTCGAGTTTTATTCCACGTTACACATATTTTGAATTTATGCTTGGAAATTGGTTATTTTCCATAAGCATGGAAACATGCTTTAGTAATACCTGTTCCCAAAAATAGTAAGCCGGAAACTCTCTCTGATTTGAGGCCTATAAGCCTTCTGCCATTATTATCGAAAGTTCTGGAGAAATTAGCTCGGCAACAAATAATCGAGTATGTTGAATTATGCAGAATATTGCCAGAAAATCAATCGGGCTTCCGCAAATCTTACTCTACTACTACCGCGCTGCTTGATATAACAGATAATGAGTCATGAGTCATCAGCTGCTTCTTGCTAAATTGGAGTATTTAGGTTTTGATAATATATCTATATCGTTTTTCACGGAATACTTAGCTAATCGGTCCCAATGTGCTGTCATTAATAATACTTTTTCTAACTCTACCAATATCATATTTGGTGTTCCACAAGGATCTGTTTTGGGACCCTAATTATTCATAATATATATTGCAGACTTGCCTTCTGTAGTAGCTAAATCTACAATACAGTCATTCGCAGACGATACCCAGTTGCTCTATCATTTTGATCCACATGATCAACAAGCAGCCGTCGAGTTACAAGAGAATATTGATGTAGTTTATAGCTATTCTATAAAGCACAATTTGATGATGAATTCCTCTAAATCCAAAATCATGTTATTCTGCTCTAATACTAAACGTGAGTGCATCCTCCAAACATTTCATCCCAAAATTGGATCAGATAGAGTAGAATTTAGTAATGAGTCTAAAATACTTGGTGTCATTTTAGATATTAACTAAGATTTAAAAGTCATGTTTCTAGCATATTACAAAAATCCTATTGGAAATTACGTGTTTTATATGCAAATAGACGTGTTCTGCCTTCTACTTTGCGAAAAAAGCTCGCTGAATCCCTTATTCTTCCAATTATCAATTATTGCAATATTCCATACCAGCCTTGCTTGGATCAGCTCACTAAAAGACGTTTACAAGTGATTCAAAACAACTGCCTCACATTCACGTGTAGTTTAAGAAAATACGACCATGTTAGCCATGCTTACAACAAAATACCGAAGAGAAAAACTTATTTTTTCTAATGAAATACATAACAAAACTCTTAGATATACATTAAATATTTGAATACCCCATTACGTCACCTCGCTTTTCCAACGCTCATTTTCCTATAATGCTGCTAGTCGCTACAATAATATTCCTGATTATTACAAAACCATGAATCTGTCTTGTTTCCGTAAGCATGTTAGGTTACATTTAGAGAGCTCTTCATTATAATGTTTCTTCTTTTTCTAATTTTTGATAATAATACATTTATAAGTTAGTTTATGGGCACATATGCTTGTAAGGATTTAAATTAGTTGCTTGTTTGATTGAATTGCTTTCAATACTATTATGACATGACATTGTAATAGCCAAACTTTATTTTTTTTTTGTATCTCCTATACCGTCTTTTTTTTCGTATTCATATGGTTAAGTGTAAGAGTAGCTTTAGCTAAACTTCGCTATAATGAATCGCACTCTGTATCTTTGTGAATAAAGACGATATTATTATTATTATTATTATTATATTTTCGTCTACATATGCTTGCGAGTCATTATTCTCAGAAACGAACAATAGTAAAGACTCGGTTAGAAACCGTTTAACAGACGAATGCAGTTCAGCATGCATTCTGCTAAAAGTAACATCCTACAACCCTGATATAAATTATTTATCATCTAATCTGCAACAACAGAAGTCACACTAATTTTACTTTAACTGAAATTACGAATTTAATTGAAACATTGCAAAATGTACCTTTTTGTAGCTAATAAAGAGTTGATAATATTTATTATTATTATTTTCCCAATTTTCCTAAGTCAAAATTATTAGATGGCACGTCTATGACCTCATTAAACATTTCTTTAAAAAAATGACACGTTGATCCATAAAGGTTCGCCTACCCTGCACTAGAGGATGAAGAAACTTTGAAAAACATATTTTTCCTCTTAAACACAAAGTCGTAGACTGATTTGCTTTGTTTTAAAATGTGTATAATAACATATATTTTTAGAATAATAATAGTAACAATATTCATTTGCTCAAAATAGGAGGGCATGCCTGTACATGGATCAGTTGTATGCTGTAACCGTCTCATTTTAATACTATAAAATTTGAAATTGGAATAGAAATCAAGTAGGGAGTAAGAAGATTACGCTCGCAATAATTTTGTAAATATTCCTTCCTAATGAGTAAATCCATCTTTTTAAATATTTTTTAAGCGTATGTCTGGATCGCAAATGTTTTATAACTGTAGGAGGAGATTCATAAAGTGTAGGCACTAAGAAAGTATAAGATCTTTCTAATTGATATTTGTGAGGCTTTGCTACATACAATCTTTGCTCGTAGCTTGTATCTGTGTTATAGCTACCTATATGTTATTTCATCCTGACCTATCTCCAATCGTTCTTGTCTGAGACATGATAGGTCGCAGGCCCTTGAATTTGCAATACCCTCCACAAACTTTAGCAGCTCTTACTCACGAAGTTGCAGTAGCCTGGAATGAGATACCCCAACAGGATATCGACCACCTTATCAACATGATGTCCAGGCATGTCAATTAGTGTATATAAGAAATCGTGGATCCTACAACACATTATTGAACCAGCTTCTGCAGTCAGTTGACGAATCAAGCTGAAAATTTAATCATTTTATTAGTAAGGGATATTGAACATATATGCCAAAATTTATTAAAATCGGATAAACATACTCGCATGTAGGTGTTTACCTTTTTTGTCACTCAGTCAATGTATCGAACTTTCTTCCAAAATTGTTACAAGCATGCCACTGGCTTTTCATGAATTATATTTAGGTACTGTCATGTCGTTTGTCAAATAACTAAAAATATGCTATACTACTTATCTTGCACTTTGCTTGGCAGAGAAAGCTCGAAATTTAACCGACTTTTTTTTTCTTCCGTGGAAGACAAGTGACGTACTTGAAAAAGTTTCGACACACTCAGAGGAACGTAAGTTTGAGAACAAAAAGTTTAATGAGCTACATTAGCTCCCAGACTACAATAGAACGTAGTTAACAAGTTTGACTTCATTTTCAGGTAAGAGAGCATGGGGAACAAGAAAAGGAACGAATTAGCGCTGGGTGCGATGAGCGTGTTGTTCATAACTGTTAGTATTAACTTGTTTTTTTTATGTAAGTATTTATTGATGTTATAAAACAACTAAAGGTGTGTATTTCAATGATCAGGCGACTTGCGAAACCTGCGAAGAAAACGCGGCTTTCTAGATCTTAGGGCTGTATCGTCAGTCGTTTCTACAATTGTTGGATGCCTTTATGGCCTCCTTGATTTTCATAGTTTTTCCTATCCTTCAGAATGACGCTCTATTTTAAGGTTATGTTACAAATATCTATTTGCATTTCCCACAATTCAAAAAGACAACATAACTAGGAGAACGCTGATGCTGGTACGGAACAGTAAAAATCTAGAAACACCCTGCCTTTCTGAAGGAGAGAAAATACTCTGAAAATCAAGGAGAGCGGCCTACAGTTGTAGGAACGACTGACGCCAAAGCCTTTGTTGATTACCTGAATACGCAGCTTTGCCCCCATTTAAGCAACTTACAGTTTCCGAGATCGCAATGTTTTTTTATGTAAGTATTCATTGATGTTACAAAACAACTAAAGGTGTGTATTTCAATAATGAGGCGACTTGCGAAACCTGCGAAAAAAACGCGGCTTCCTAGATCTTAGGGCTGTATCGTCAGTCGTTTCTACAGTTTGTTGTTGGATGCCTTTATGGCCTCATTGATTTTCATAGTTTTTCTTATCCTTCAGAAAGGCGCTCTATTTTGAGGTTATGTTACAACTATCTATTTGCATCAGATTGTTCATGCATTCTTATCAGCCTGAAATTTCCCACAATTCAGAAAGACAACATAACTAGGAGAACGCTGACGCTGATACGGAACAGTAGAAATCTAGAATACTCTGAAAATCAAGGAGGGCGACCTACAGTTGTAGGAACGACTGACGACAAGGCCTGAATACGCAACTTTGCCCCCATTTAAGCAACTTACAGTTTCCGAGATCGCAATGGTGAGGGTCGAATTTGAACACCTGTATATAAATGGAATGCAAATAGAAAGAAAAATTTCAAACATAGTTATGTAGATATGATTTGTGGAACTTTTTTTTAGAAGGTGCCCCCTTCCGTTTCGAGCTGGGTACGCCCTTGGCTGGTACCCGCTAAGTTGGGTAGTGGTCTGATTTGCTGGTACCATGTGAGAAAGGTTCAGTAAAATTAAAGCAAATTTTACTTAAATTCTGATAGCTGATATATATATATATATATACTTTGTAAAACATTATTACAAAGCAATATTCAGCCAGATACTTCCCGCAGGCAACAACTTCAGCCAGTGCTTTAAACGCGACATCCCACTGAAAATTTTATTTCCTCTAACTTTTTGTGTGACATTTTTCACACAATGTCTCATACTTCCCACCCCTACTGGCGTGGAAGTATTGTAATCGTGAAAGTTTGCAAAAATGAGATATGTCCATGCCACTCATTTCCGTCGGTCTGTCTGTCTGTTCAGTCTGTGCGCTATCTTATGTATAACCTTCTATAACTTGAGAAGTACTGCTAAGATTTCGATGAAATTTTCACACAATTTTACTGCTATGCCAAGGACGCAAAAGCTTTGTAGTTTTGAAAATCGGTCCAGTGACGGTAGAGAAAAAGGCCTAAAACGAAAAAGCATAAATCACTCAAACTTCGTTTTTTGACGTTTCAGAGGATCCTGATCATTTCTTTTTTTAAAAAGTAGCAAAAAACTTGGTGGGTGGGGAGGGTTTATCACATTTTTTGTTGTTGGTGTATTTATATGTTCCCAAAATTGGTAATTCCACCCACCTATTAGACATATTTCCCGGGAGACGGATGGCAAACAAAAATGAGCGATCCGAGTTGCACATAACTCTTACATTTTAGGCCTCCGAACATACCAAATTGCAACGTTGTATTAGCGCCGGAGATGACCTAAAAGGCATGATTGATCCTGACAGGTCATGTCGGAGCAATAGATTATTGGTAAAAAGGACCGCATTCTATAGGGGCAGGCCCTTTCGTTAAATTATCTCCAGTGGCGGCGGGCTGTTGGTGTTTATGAGGTGTAGGCTTAATTAAATTCCCAATATGGTGTGATATTGATATATGACATCTTTATTTGTAAAATATCTCCAGACTTTTGAAAAGCAAAATGTTTCTTTTAAATTTCAATAATCAGGGAGAAACAGGTTGCTTGATTAATTCGGATATGGTAGGTCGAATGTTTGGTATTCGATAGACGAGCCGTGAGTGCTAGCTACCGAAGCCATAAATTCAGTCTCATCAAATATGTAAATATGAGAAACATTTAAATTACGAAATTAACGCTGGGTATTTATCCTTCTTGCTAGGAATTTCGTTAACTATATAAAATGTTTCACCAGTATCTAGTTGAAACACTTTCTGTCTATATGCTTCATGCTTTGTAGATATACTTTTATCCACTTTAAGCGAAAATCAAAATAATTTTCTTTTGATTTGTTGATTTTTTAATTTTATTCATCTAGGACTGCCTACCTTAGCCGGGTGACAAAAATATGAAACATACTCATAAATGTGATTTTTAGATGTGCCACTGTCTTTAAACGATTAGGTGCTCACAATTGCTTCTACGCTTTGGAAGTCACTGGAAGACTAGGATTTAAACATGAAGAAGATCCGCCCTTCCGTCTCTATCCTATGGACCCATAGTTCCGGTGCGCAGGGCCCCGGCTTGATATAGAGACGCCAAGTGTCCAAAAATCAAACGATACATTTTAGAAAGCGATTTGAGGGGTCCCGACATAGCTTAAGACATCCCCAAATCCGCCTAACCCAAATGGTTACAGAGTGAAAAATCGATACTTATCATTATACGTGATCTGTTTTTCAACGTCGATTTCCGACAAAACGTTCTTTGACTTTCAAACGAACCTAATATTTATCTGCCTTCAAATCTGTTGTATGGTTTTTGTTAAAGAGAAAACATAAGGCAATTTTAGTACAAAATGTATTTAATATATTCCAAAATACTATCTTACTGTGTGTTGTTGATTTTGACATGGTAATTGTTTACTACATTTTGAGAGTAGAAGTACATACCAGTTTGCTCATTTTGAATTGGACAACCGATGCAGGGTGTTTCGCACCGATACAGAGGGAAACTCATTATATTCTAATTTTACGCAACTTGTACTGCTTTGCATCCCATCCATCTTTACAAAATCCAAGTTTGTCAACAACTGTTGCCAGGAGCTTATGCACAACGTGTTAATTTTCCACAGCTCATGATTGAACAGTTGGCAAACAATGACATGACATTCATTTACATAGATTCGTCTATAAACAAAATTGTCGATATTGGTATCCAGTGAACCCCCAACAGTTGCATGAGCACCCCCTGCATACCCCGAAAGTTACAGTTTGGTGTGCAGTAGACCCAACGATGATTATTGGCCCTTATTTTTTTGAGGATGATGGAGAAAGAACTACTGTGAATTCAGAGCGTTACATCAACATGCTGAACAACTTTTTTTCCGGAGCTTCGACGTCGACGTGTCCGTCTCAGAACAGTGTGGTTCCAACAAGACGGGGCAACATCTCACACAGCTCGCACTTCGATGGAACTTCTTCGGCAAAAATTCCCAGGACGACTCATTTCACGTCATGGCGATATTCCACGGCTCCCTCGCTCCCCGGACCTCTCAACATGTGATTTTTTTATGGGGCTACCTGAAATCAAAAGTTTACCAAAGCAAGCCTCGGACCCTCGTCGATATGAAGGAGGAAATAAGAAGAGAAATAACCCAAATTCTTGCACGGATGCTGGCCGACGCAATGGGCTCATTTCGGGAGTTTTTAGAACGTAAATTTTGTTTTACTCAAAAAACTGGCATGCATTTCTGAGTATTTTGATAAAATAAAATATTTTTCCCATACTTATTTTGACTGTACTACCCATTTAAAACATGCGCTCTTTCTGACTGACCCTGTAGAGCGCTGACAGGGAACAGTAGAAAACTATGAAAATCAAGGAAGCCATAAAGGCTTCCTACAATAATTGTATCTGCAATTAAATCCTTAAGAAGAATACAGAAAGTGGTCATCCTAGGTTCCCTACTTAGCGTAAAAGCGATTTGCGGACCAACTAGTTGCTTACCTCACGGTGTCAGGAGTGGCTGGTTATTAATGGAATAGCAGCTTAGTGTGTCGGAGCCCAAGTTGCCTATTTTACTTTTATTTTTCCAATATACAGGGTGGCCCATCCATGTGTGGACGGAATATTACTCATAAACAAATTCATTTTGGGAAAATCTATTTATGGCATGTTACACATGACATTTAAGGACATATTTCTAAAATATTGGCAATTATACAGGGTGTCCCAATTTTGACCTACATATCAAAGTTGTGATTTTTTAAATGGAATGCCTCAAATTTCATGGCATATTTGGCTAAACTAATTCAAAAGAAGAAAATTGACATCACATACTATGGGATTTTGGTAACTAGCTACCGTGCACTTCGGCAAACCCCTCAATCCGCCATTTTGAAATTTGGAGTGCTTGTATCAAAAAAAACTTACACGCCTCAGCTTTTATATTATTTGTTACTTTTTCGAATTTCCATTTTTGCTCATACAGGGTGGTCGAAAACGCAAATTGTACTTTTTCTCAGAAATTTCAAATGCATCACCCTGTATATTTGTGCAAGTTTGGATTACATTTTTTATAAGCTTTTTTTGATACTAGTCACATAATGGTTTTTACGGCTATTTTTTTGGTTATTAGCACGTCTTTTATGGAACGTGTGTAAGTTTTTTTTGATACAAAATTCAGTACTCCAAATTTCAAAATGACGGATTGAGGGGTTGCCGAAGTGGACGGTTTTTCTGGACAAAACACCTTACATCTCAGTAGCTACTTACCAAAATCCCATAGTATGTGATATCAATTTTCTTCTTTTGAATTAGTTTATCCAAATATGCAATGAAATTTGAGGCATTCCATTTAAAAAATCACAACTTTGATATGTAGGTCAAAATTGGGATACCCTGTATAATTGCCAGTATTTTAGAAGTACGCCCTCAAATGTCATGTATAACATGCCATAAATAGATTTTCCCAAAATGAATTTGTTTATGAGTAATATTCCATCCACACATGGATGGGCCACCCTGTATAATAATAACAATAATGATAAGAGCAATAATAATAAAATGATAGTGATAATCCATGTGGAGTTTCGGGGAAAGAATCGCTCCACGGTAAACTCTGCCTGTCTCGTATTTTTAAGACGGATCACTGTAACTTCATTCTAGGTTAAATTCCACCAGTGGGATTCGACTTTACGACCATGTGTTACGAAACGGCTACCTCGTATACAGCACAGAGAAGGCGACGCACCATTTAATCATCTTCAGGCACCGGATGACATTGACTTCACAATAGCAACCGTAGATACAGCGTCACTTCTCGAATCATGTATGACATCTCGAGCGATGCTCTTCCTATTGTAATGGAAGTCGATAGTAGGCAAACCTTGGACGAGGAAAGTTTTTCAAGAAAACGGGTTGATTGGGAGTTGTACGCATCGCTCCTTAGATAGTTCCTCAATATCCCGACCATAGATGACAAGAACAGTATAGATGCGGTTCAAGCGGAGCGGACAAGTTCGTTTCAGAGCGTGCAGCTATAGTTCCAGTACGACACAACCGACGGTTAGACTTGTGGAGCGAGTAACCAAGAGCTTCACTTTTAACGAAAGTACTGGCATCTTGCTTCTGGATGTCTCAAAGGCATTTGACAAGGTGTGGCACAAGGCCCTCCTCTATAAATTAATCCAAAAGAGCAAAAAAGTCTGGCTCCTACACCTTTTGAAATCCTTTCTTGGTAGTAGGAAATTTAATAAAGTTCCTTTACTCACATTTTATTCATGACGTCCCTTGAACCAGCAACTGACAGGTCTTTCTCTATGCTGCTGTCACTGCCCTGGTGTCCCAGTCGTGTTCTGGGAATCTGGTTCACGAGAAGCAAAGTGTGGCAGACGAGATATTCGAATGGGCGGATCGGTGGCTGATCAAAATTAATCATTCGAAAAAGCAAACTATTCATTGTATTAAAAAACATTCTGTTAAGTATTTTGATGTCACTCTTGACAAGGGGATGATCTGACAGAAGCGTTAATAACTAAATGCCAAATGACGTTTTGGTAACTCTACCTTATGCTATGCAGAACCTCAAAATTAAGTTTGATTAACAAACTTCGGCTATACAAGATGGTTATCAGACCAGCGATCACTTACGCAACTGCAGCTTGGTGTTTTCTCGCCAAAACCCGTAGTGAAGGTTTTGCAGAACAGAACCTTGCGTACAATCACTAATGCCCCATGGTGTGTCTCCGATGAGACCCTTCACAGAGACCTTGACATCAAAGAACAAGCGCAGCTACGTTATAGTCAAGCGGAATCGCATAGCAACACTTGTAGCGCAAGTCAGTACACGACACAGTCGAGCAAGTTCACCAGACCGCGGCTCGCACTGTGAACAAAATTAAATCGTACAACTTTAGGTCTAACCCAAATTACATTTTTTCTACAACTACCAGTCTCTAAATTAATTTTAGGATAAACTTAAAATTCCCGAATAGTAAACAATGCCAAGACGCCAAACTGTCGCACTTCCTGCTCTTTCAATTTGATCTGTAACAGCTGTGACATCAATTTTTTCCTATCTCGCTTCTCGCTAGTTTATAATTCTATTTTGCAGATCACATTTGATATGTAACTTTTTCGAAATATCTTTTTTATATTATTCAAGTGTTTATTTTTATATAACATTAGTTATATTTGTTCTTTTACATAAAACGAAATGTTCATTTGATTTTACGCATTTCCTGTTATTGGGTACACATGTACCTGTTGGAGATAAATGTCTATCATTCTATCTATCTATCTATATTTGTCCTACCTCCTTCCTTCCCTTCTTTCTTTCCTTTTTTCTAACTGTCTCTGTCTGGTTTCTAGGCAACCAGACATAACAGATATACTGACTTATACTTTAACCAAAAGCAAAGGTCCTACGGACCGCTCTGACGTACAATTGCGAAAGGAAATTGCTAGGAAAAGGTCGTCACAGAAGCACTTCGTTAGCACTTTTTGAGTGAGAGCTTATCGTTTTGTTTGCTTTTAGTTAGAACAATTGCAGCTAAAATCATCAAATTATGAAGTTCTAGATTTATATCAAATTATTTTTTCATTATTTTGACACACGGTCAGCACACGACAGCGAATAAGCTAATATTATTTTACTATTGCTTCAGTACAGATACTATCGGTTTGAACGGAGCACCAAAACCCGTGTTCACTCAGTGGCGGCCATAGTAATATTTCCGTGTGTTTTGGCTTGCCAATTTATATTTCAATGCCTCTGAATTATCCATGAGGTAGTATATGCTGGGGTTTTGCTTCCTCAGAATCGCCCCTTCAATTTCTGCCGTAGACAGTTCTACATTTTCCTTTTCTTGCGTGTTTCTGTGGCATGAATTATTGGGCTGCCAAACTCAGTCCTACACTCGCTGTACGAGTTAGAACGTTGTATCCTGAAGAGTGGCGGTATTGTGCCCTTCTTTTGGCATCCTTTTGCACCTGCAATATTGTGTATCGTGGTGTTACTTAATCCCTTCTCTTTCATTTGCGTAGCACTGTCCCCAGCTGTAGTCGATGGTGGTCGCGTGGACTGGTCCTCTGTGTTTGGCACGTAATTGGTTCCTCTCTTCGATCGCCTGCTTTTATGCATTTATTACAGAAGGTTTGAGTTAATTCAGAGCTTCTGGAGGTACTAGATTCCGTAGTTTAGATGGTGCCGATAGAAAGCGCTGTTCGCTCGTGCTGGAGCCAAAAATAGGGCTCGCTTCAGGGACGGTTCTTTTTACTGCCACCGACAAATGGCTCCCGGGACAGAGGCCACCTTTTTTATACTGACGACCTACACCCTATTCCGTCTTTACCATATGGGCTGAAGTGGCACGTGGTCAGAGCCCAGGCTGGATTGGGATCTCCAGATGACCAAAAATCAAACTAACTTCAAAAACTGTATGAGTATGCCCCTTCCCCTGCTGTTCAACATTTCTCAACTGCAATGTAGGGCACTGGATCTCGTTCTGCCCTGAGGCCCCTTCGCTGCGCTCTCCGACCTGCTACGTGCCTAGGGGGCCTACATGACTTAAGGCGACCCTGCTGCCGCCAACATATGACGCTCATGGCGTCACATCAGTTTCACAGAATAATAATGCTTTTTGGTACATTCATTACGGACCGCATTTTATATT
This sequence comes from Acanthoscelides obtectus, assembly GCA_963669975.1. Lineage (NCBI taxonomy): Eukaryota > Metazoa > Arthropoda > Insecta > Coleoptera > Chrysomelidae > Acanthoscelides > Acanthoscelides obtectus. The sequence goes on along the minus strand of CAVLJG010000001.1, from coordinate 53,652,679 downwards.
AGTTTAGTATAGTAGTATAGTTCTGATCGAATCGATATAAAGACAGCATTGCCGAAAATTTGTCATTATCACTTCTACCGACATAATTGGATCCAAATAGACATAAATCAGTACGGTTTTCACGTAGTTCGGTTGTTTTAATGGCTTTCTATGTACTGCAAACCCCGGTTTCCTGTTTCCAAGCTTGCATTGTCTATGGCGCGAGAAAAACTGTTTGATCGCAATAAAAGTACACATACATACACATATTTATGCAAATTTAAAAAAATAATAGAGAAAAAAGGAGCTTCGTGGATTCGAACCTCCGTCCTGCGGTTCTGCAATCGTCAATCGTTCTCATTACGCTACGACGCATCTTGGTTTACAAGATCCTTATACCACCATTCTTGACACTGACAAATGTCAAGCGAACGCTGGAGCCCCGATAGCATTAAATATTTTAAAAAAATGTTTGATAAATATTTGTAGCGACAGATTTTTTAATATTTAATAAATATATTTCTTATATATTTATAAAATATTCATTATAGATGTTTGTAGTATATATAATTCATATATTTTTGCGTTATTTTTTCCAAATATTTAGGAAATATATAAGGAAAGATTTTTAAATATCAATTTTATATTTTGGTATCAAATATCTAATATTTTTTGTAAATATGTATGGATTTTTAAGCATTAATCTGATACATATTTTCAGTGTAGGTAGAAATTCTTCATTGGATATTTTAGCAAAACCTGTAGGAATGCTTATGTAGAATTGGGTTTATAAAGAAAATTCATTCTAGATATAATGGTTTAATTTGCTAGAAAAATATTCTAAGCCTCGTCTGCATCTTGCAAGTCCACTTCTCTGAAAAAAAAACAAACTTACTAATTATGAAGTATTATTGAATACATAAACTGCTTTCCAGTGTATTTATTGGTGCTGAGCATGGTGAGTTACTCCGAGTAGCTCAAGTGGGTCACTGAAAAGCAGCTCTATAATGCACCTAAAATGACCCCACATGTTATGCCTATGATAGTTCGAGATTTGGTTAATTCTTAAGAAAATTATTATGTGATTTTAGATCTCTTGATGAAAAATGTCCATGGGCACAACTTGATCTTTTGACTAACACTTATTGATGTTGTTGAAATGTGGCTTTTTTTAGTAGTACACTTCAAGGCTAGTTATTTATGGTATTATGAATACCTTTATACTCAGCTGGCACAATAATGTTTACTAGTCAGATAAATTAAGCTATAAGTAATTATCGAAAAACTTACCCTTTTCCCTTTTCCACAAAAAAAAACACTCAAATAATGAACCACTTGGAGATACACAGGAAGCACGCTATCATAGTGAAAGTCACACGTAAAATGGTTGCCGGCAAACGGGTCGTCTCAGGCCGACTTGCTATTATCCCATTGGTCGCTCGAGGCACACGCACAAGATAAAAATATTATTAAATATTAAATAAATATTTAATGAATATTTCGTGCTATAAACAATTACAGTACTGTTGAAAACTATACAAGATTCAGTGCTGCTTAAATAATGTATTATTGACTAATAACGAGCATTTTGCCTAATTTTTAAGATCTTCAGTTCGCTACAATTCGTTGATATTTGTCTACTGTTTTTTCGTTTTCTCAAGTTTATTTTCCAACATTTTCAACTCGCAGTCGTTTTAATCGGACGAGATTTCGAAACGTGTAGTATATTAATTATTTCAGAAAAAAAGTCTAGGGAATTATATTTCTTCGAAAACAAATTGGATTGCGTGACCTACTTATTTGACAAAGTCATGGAGTCATCAATAATGCACCATTTAGCACATGCTGCCATACTAAGTAGTATAAAACAATTTGAAACATAATTATTGTACCTACAGCTTGCATGCTAACTTTATAAACAGATCAGCGCATTTCAGTATGGAACCTTTTTTCATAAATTTCAGCTCTAAATATGTATACACAAGAGTACGAAGAAATCTTGAAAAAAAATGTTTCCTTCGTAACAAAAGGTGATAGACACATCCGTTTTGTTTTAAAATGTGTATAATAACGTATGTTTTCCGAATATCGTAGATAATCTGTTCAGTTACTCACATATACGAAATATTTGAATTTGTTTACAAGAAAAAACGTAAGCCTTCGTTTTTCGCATAAAAATAACAATTATGTTTCGAAATGGTTTGATTCACGTCGGCAAGGTAAATTCGTGTATTTTGCTATAAAATGCCCTTTGAACGAACCCTGTATATATTTCTCAGTAAACTAGTAGTGATGGCCGGAAGACATGTGTTTTGGGATACACAATTACAATTAGAAATTCTCAAAAACTACTTGACCAATCGACTGCGGTTATTTCGAAGTTTGAAGCCTACGGATTTGTAGAAATTTAAGTAGCTGCGTGAAATTATCGTCGCATTAGCAACAAGTGCCAAAACCTGCATTTTGCCTCGAACTGTTTTACTATTAGTCGGATCTTTTTCGTGTGGTCTCAATTTGTAGGTCTCATAAATACTTAAAAATCTTATTTGAAGAGTTTGTTCCTGCCAACACTTTAAATTGAATCCCAAAAACACGTTTTTTCATTCTGTGTTGTCGAATAAAAAGTTTTCCCACAAAAATTGGTGTATCCATTTTATGCTTCCATGTTTTAAATACCCCCTTGAACAACTTGTATCAATAAAACTCGACTTTACAATTATTTCGAGAAAATTTGCTAATATATGATTATACTAGTAAATATTTTTCACACAGAAAAAAATAAAAACACTACTATTCTACTGTGACCGCGAACATTTAAGAATTACAAATAGTATTTTTTGTGTTTTGCGTCTATAACACGCAAATCCATATCACTTTTTCCGTCGCTCTGTCTGTCAATATTTTGACGCTATTTTACCATCGTAATCTCGGAAACGGATGCATCAGTTTGTTAGGGTCATAATGGGTAATGTTATAGTTGTAGTCACCGTTTTTGGCAGTTACGTCATCAACGCCATATGAAATAAGTAAACGGATCGAGTCTCCGTACCACGGGCGGAACACTGATCTTCACCGAATCTGCCACTCTCTCCAGTACGCATGAAGTGGGTAACAGGGGACCGCTGCTTCCAGTCTCTTCCTGGAAACACTCTAATAAGTTTAGCACGAGCTATCGGCCTTCTCCATTGATCGTATTTCCGGGCATTGTACAATTTTATATTGACGATCGATAATAGGACAACGCAAATTGCACGCTGATGTCAAGTAAGTTGTCACCCTGACAAATATGATTGAAGTGCACTCATACGTAACGACAAGGTTTTTGAGAGAAACGTTCGCACTCAGGAGTAGATTGCATGTGTATGTATGAGGGAGATGGATAAAGGATACTCGTGGTCTTACTTTGACTATGGATAAAGGATACTCCTGGTCCTACTTTGACTCGCCAGGAACGGTGACTACAACTATAAACTCGCGACCCGCTGCGGGTTTTGATTAGTATACAAACCATTACATAGATGTCGTTGAAAAACCATCGTTCATCAAGAACGATGTTAACAGTTTCAACATCGATATTTATGAACGATACATCTATGTTTTTAAAAAATGGTGTATCGTTTGCATTCCTAGTGGTACTACTCTGTAACAATTTACGAACGCAGCCCTGTACGAAAAAGGCTTATTTTATGCCGATAGAGGGTCTTGATAATATATTAGTGTAATAGGAAACTTTTTTGAAGGTTTGCATTCTCGACATCTTCAATCCACTGATCGGTATGATTGTCTTCATATACTTTATAATTTGGCTATTAAGTTGTGTCGCTGTCGAACTACGCTCACTATTGGGTCAATTTGAGTCTACTACTGGTTGATTATGTACTCCTGACGATGTTTACGATGATTATAACAGCTTGTTATGTGGACTACAAGCACAGAAATTCTCAAATACATGAGGAAGCTCGTGCTACAGTGACGTTAAAAGGTGGCAGGCCCAACTGCTATCGTATACCTCTAGGTCTCTAGGAGGTGGTGGTATAACACCTAAACCATCCGTCCTTACAAACAAATAATGTTATGTGTATTGTATATTGTACATGTGTAAATATAGAAAGTTTCATGAGCTTACATTTTCATGCTTCTTAATCTACTTCAGGCTTATGTAAGTGTTTATCGTGACTAAAATAGTGTATTAGATTATTTTAATATATGTAGTCAATATCTCTTAACTCTGTAGATTACGCAAAAATGTGACTAGATTTCCTCCAAAAACGAGGCTCCCTTAACGTATGTGTCTAAAGGTGCGTTTAGATCTGAGCATGCACGCACTGATCCACCGCGAACGCTCAGCCTGTATCATCATGTGCGCGAGCAACAGCAAACGCGATCCGCCTGGTGTCGGTCTCAAGAAGTTGTTCAAAAGAATTTAGGTAGTCCGCGAATGCTCAGTGTAGACGGAAACGACAACGCGGCGCACAGGATTGTAGAGTTGATTGTATTTAGTCCAGTAAATGATGGAATGAAATAATACTAAAGTTTTAAAACTCTTGCAAGAGTTTGAGAAATTACCGATACTGTGGGACATTCAGCACGAAGATTCTTATGCAAAATCGAAAAAAAAGATGCATGGCAACAACTATTAATCAATTGTTGCATTGAAAATTTAGACTGTTGCGAAGCTAAGAAAAAAAATTAAAAGTCTGATTTGATCATTTCGTCTCGAAAAAAGCCAAGCTTTTGACACTCTGAAACGAAACTGCAAGCTGCTGTAGGAGTCTTCAGCTGCCAAAAAACGCAAGGTTATGGCTAAACGTTCTCTTGGTGATATAGATTTTCGCATCTTTTTCATTGTCGTTGGTGTTACCAACGTAAGCAGGTATTCAAAGTCAGCCTTGGTCATTTTTGTAAAATTTCTGAATTGATCATACAGACTGATACTATTTCCGTTGATAAATTATTATTTCTTTTGCGTATACATTCGGTTATCCACCAACGACGACATCTATGTTTCCGATTGTCTTTTCTTCCAATTAAATTATACGGTTTGATAAATGCTGCCACGGCTATAATCAAATCCAAGCGAATAACCAAAATTGTGCCGCGGTTATAATATGGTTCAAGATGACACACGGGTTGATGACATCAGTTACACGAATCGCTTGAACGCGTTGGTTTTAACCGCGGTTTTGTTGCAAGTTGTTTATTTTAGAAAAGCGCGTATATAATCTCTGATTATTTTTATTATCACTTAATAATCGGTGCTTTTTCGTCTACAACTGTATATGGAAAGTTTAAATAAGAAACCTTTCATAATATTCATGGGAGACATGTTTTTTTCAGATTTTTTTTTAATGATGGAACCATGGCTTTGTAGCTATGATAACTTTCAATTCTCTAAACTTTTCCTCATGTCAAAGAAAACATTTATTGATTTAGCAGAAATGATGAAAAAAGAAATTAGCAAAACCGTATACAGGTGGATATCATCTATTGAGTTTATATGGCCATATTTTAATATTCTTGTGGTATATGGCTACACAGGATACTTTGTTAAGCATAGGAACTACATTTAAAGTGTCCCCAACAACCGTAATGAGTATAACTAATAAGGTGCTCCACTTTATGGTAAAACTGAAGTCAGCCTGTATCATTTTTCTCAAAAATGAAGCTGAAGTACAATAACAATATCCAATACCCGGCAAAATTCTAACTTGTCACATTTCAAATAATAACCAGAAATATAAAACTACTCTTGAGTTGGGTAAATACCACAATTTTACGGTGATAACTATGACATATAACAGCTGATTCGTGACGTCACGGATCTTATAACCAAACTGATAACTACACTCGCTTGAACGGATTGGTAAATACCTACCCAAAATGGTAAATACCATTTCCATTTGGTTATCCGCTTGAATTTGATTTATATCTCTATTGTCCCTATTAACATCGTACGCGGACGACTGGATCAACCCCTGCGTTGAAAAATTAATTTCTATTTAAACACTTTCTACGCACGCGAACGAATGTGTGCGCGTATGGTCAGTGCGTGCGTGCTCATATGTTAACGCACCTTTACGGAATAAGCGCTGGAAACAAAAATGCACGAAGTGACTGCAGAGCTCAACACGAGCATGGGCGCCAGGAGGACGTGGCCCCTCCTTGAGAATCTAGACCTCAATATTTTCATATTCAGCATGATTGTGTGTACAATTTTGGGAACTTTTAGGATTTGCCTCCCCTGTGTAAATTTGCTAACTCCTGCTGTTCAAAAAATCTTGGAGTAGACTTTCACAGAAAGTTATCTTAGAAACTAAACATGATGCTTTCGTCATTCCGACCAAAAAGGCAGCCAACCATGGACAGCTGGTTCGTGCTACTTGGCTACTCATCAGCATGGTCTAGACATGGTCTCTTGCCTTTGGACGAGCGAACGAAAGCATCGCAACTATCATCTATACCGGAGGTACGGTCCATCGAAATAAGACAGCGCGAGTTTATTCAATGGCAAGTAGAACACATCTACTTAACAGCCAAAATCGTCAGCTACCTAGCGGTCACGTGGTGAGCGCCCTTGAACATGTTTGTGCCGGAACTTGCGCTGCCCATATTTCAGTTCGCAAACATGAGCTAGATGTAAAGTTGTTGATTCTCGTAACTTTCGAGTATTTGTTACTAATCGTTACTCTTCTACAAAATAATCATTTATTGTATTCGTTACTTTGAATAGTATGAGTATAACGATTTGGCGACGTGCAATTAATGTCGAATTAGAACATCTTCAGTAAAACGCCTATTCAGTTTTCAAGATATCGAAGTAATCATTTGGTGCTCGGATGGTTACTAGTTAGTTCGGCAGACTAGGTAGTTTTTAGTGTGCAAATAGTTCATTCCACGTTTGCTCGATATAATCGGTGTTCGTTGAAGTTTAAGCAACACGTTCAGCTAGAAAACGAGTTCACAGCAAGTGTACAACAGCGCATGCTAAGTTAACATATTTTCCAAAAACCTACATTATGTCTCAAAAAAAACGACGATATGTCACTTTTCAAAATACGTAATGCCCGTGCCGGTATCTATGAGTAACGAGTACTCGAGTAACGATTACTTACTTTTTCAACGCCTCTACTACCGATTTAATTTTTGTCGGTTCGACTTCGACAACACTGCTCGGCGTCGATCGGGGTTGAACGTCGACTTGACATTTTGCCAAACATTGATAAAAAAAACATGCAAATAAATAAACTAAAATTCATATAAAACCCATCAGATATGGATCTGGTAACTCAAACTAGTCTAGAAGCCTTATTATGTGAGTACCGCTATCAATTATGATTTAAAATGTCTCCAAATCATTTCATTTTGCAGTAAAAGCAACAAACTCAAAAAACCAAAACATTGATACAGCTGCAGTGGAAGCCTTTGCGGCTCTTATCAATAAAGAAAAAGATGGGGCACATATCGGGGTAAAAGTAATTGCTGCCACACTACCCACTGGTAGTGAAAAGGAGGTGCTACAAACCTTGAATATACTTGATTCTTGTATGAGTAAGTGCGGCACCCACTTTCAAAATGAAGTCGGAAAATTTCGGTTCCTCAATGAGATGATAAAGTTGGTATCGCCCAAGTATCTTGGCTCAGAGACGCCCCTCTCTGTCAAGCAGAAGGTTCTGCAGCTGCTATATGTTTGGACATTAGACTATCCAAAAGAAACAAAGATTAAAGAAGCATTTGATATGTTGAGGAAGCAGGGTGTCATAAGGGAAATTCCTAATCCCAATGTGCCATCATATGAGCCCCTAACCATGCCTAAAAAGAAACCAACAGGCTTTGATAGCTCTGTATTTCATGATGAGGGAAAATCAAAGATATTACAGAAGTTGTTACAGAGTAAGGACCCAGAAGATATTCAAGCAGCTAATTGGTTAATCAAAAGTATGGTCAAAGAGGTGAGTATTATAATACTGTCTTTGTCTAGTTTATATCAATATTACTGCAATCAGCTTTGCACACCATATTCTATTTGAGGTAAAATTCTAGCTTGTCTACACCAAATCTTATTATCTGTCACAGTAATACTATTTTTGGCTTGTAGATTATAAAAATGATGCAAAAAAGGTAGCAGACATGGAAATTTGTGGTATATTTGCAGCTTTGATTGACCTTTATCATATTTTTGAAATCTATGTGATAGACGGTTGACATTTGATATTGAAATGCTTAGTTTAATATATAGCTTAAAATTGTGGCAAAATATTAATGCTAATATGTTCAGCACTTTTGCACTACATTCTCTCTTTTTTACTGGAGAAGTAAGATACTATATTTACGATATTTGTGTAGCTTATTTGTTATATACAAGATGTTGCTACTGTGTTTTTTCATAAAAGATATAGTCCATGGAGCAGCGACTATATCAGTCAAAGAGAAAGCACATTATATTTATTTTTAGCAATTTTTATTTGCTCTATTACCATTCATATGAACACTCAGTAAAAACTACAAAAGAAAGTGAATAAAATGCAGCAAAAGTGGAAAAGTAACATAAATAACAGGTATTCCACATTTCTACAAAGAAAACCTTTACTTGGTGATTGCCATCACATGGTAGCAATTCTATCAGACACTCTTTCAAAATGTGAGCAGCTTAGGGCCTCACATTGCCTTCCTTCAACAAACATACAGGTTTTAGATTTTGAGCATACCACTTTTGAATGTCTCACAAGTGTGCTTTTTTTGTAATAGGAAGAATAAAAAAGTATATCAAATATAAATGCTTAAAAAATATGGCTTAAATTCTAATTCAATATTATAGCTACTGGATTCCACAGTAAAAACATACCTAGCTGTTCCTAAGCTTCTAAAAAACAAAACACTCGAAAATAACATAAATACACTAACCTACAAAGTTACACTTGCCAACAAACTGGCTGAGCTAGATAACTTTTTTTTCCAGTACCTGGTACTTGGTATTTGGCGAATGAAAATTGGCTCTGCTGTATCAGTACATATAAGAGCTAATGCCTTTATGATAACTGAATACCTGAAGAGTGGGGGGGGTGGCGTTGGCCAGTCATTCGCTTTGTTCAGTCATAGACCACCTCTAGGGTCACCCTTAATTGAGAATATTTCAATTGCTTAGCTTAGAGTATTTATACCCCCAACAATTCTACAATACTATTAAATATAGTTCTTGTGCCAAAAATAATCCTTTATGCACTGATGACAGTGTTGAGTGGGAAGTACAGGGTCAACCTATTTACCCCATTCTCATTTGTTTCATTACACTACAATTATTTCATTACAAATAGCTGGTGTAGTCAAGCTAGAATTTTACTCTATTTGATCAACCGCCATATCAGCCATATGAATGATATAACATACACAAGCCTCAGTATGTGAAAGAAAAAATATGTAAAGTGTTATCCATAATCTCGCAGAAGTTCTAGTGCCATATGCCAAACTGTAATTGCATGGCTAGGTGCTAATAGCATGCTTTCTATTTTTAACCCTCCAGATTACAACTGCAATAGAAAAGAAACTTTTCTAAAATAAAAATGATTAAACCCTTTCAGGACTTCTATGAGAGAACTATGATTATCAAACTTGATACAGTATTCAGATATCCCAAAACATACAAGCCACCAAATTCTCAAAAAGAAAAAAGTGTTATGTAGATTGACTCTATACTTCCAATGCATTCACATATTCTTATTTTCAAATTTTCCATATATTCATTTTGGAAATCCATGGCACAAACGAAGTTTGAGTGTTACTTTTAAATATTAGTCAGAAATAGGTCTGCTAAATAATATCAATATAATAATGTTTTTGATTATGCTGCAACCCGAAGTAATCAGAAACGACAGAAGCAAAATTTCGACATTTTTAAAATTGAGATTTCTACAAAGAAATTTTTAATGCTCCTTAAATTCTCAGAATGTAGTAGCATTACCTATTATGAGCCCACAAACTGGTGCAGCCGTTTCCGAGATTACGAGAGCGAAATAATGTGAACGGGCTGTCAGACAGAGCGACGAAAATAAGTGATGGATTTGCGTGTTATAGACGCAAAGCTCAAAAAACGCCATTTGTAATTCTAAAATGTCCGCGGTCACAGTACAAACGTTTTTATCTTTTTGTGTGTGAAAAATATTTACCTCAAATGTTGCCATCCATTTGAGATACTCCACAATAAATTGGGTGATGCCCCCTGATAAATGTTGAAATGGAGGCCACTCAGGAGCAAGATACGCCACATGAACATTTATATTTGTAGAGATACTGCTACCATTAGATTCACACCATACTGCATTTCATTCAATTTGAACTCAAGGGAACTGTGTCTAAACCTTAATCAATTGATTGAGTCAATAATTGAAGCATTCCAAAAATTTCAAAAGTCACACATTTTGAATTTCTTAAAAATCAACAAAAATTGTGTTATTCACAAGTCTTCGGGATTCACATTCTGTTGCACCCCAAACATGAGTAAATAAATAAATAAGTAAATGAGTTGTAGATGACTTTACTGGCCTACTTGAAATTGATGTGAAGTTAGCAGCCAAAATACTTGATGAAGAACCGTTATCGTATAGTAACTCGTGAATGGAAGATGCTATATCAATAATATGTCACTTTTGAGATGGTAAAATCACCAACAGAGGTGGAGACTGTAATTTTCAAATCATATCGCAAAAGTACTGGACATATGTAATAAAAAACGGTTATATTGTCTTTTCCTTACGTGATTTCTGTAGGATTGGATATCGACCTTGAAGGGAGAGGCACGTATAAAAAAATCGTGATCATGGATTATTCGTATATACAAACAAGGTGTTCCAAATTTATCGCAAATCACTTAAAAATAAATTGCATGATGTCGTTTTTACTTATTTTTCTCTACAAGATGGAATAATTAGAATTTCATTATGACGTTTCGTTTCTTGTCCTCCAGCATCAAATTTATTTTGTCTTATGAACGCCATATTGAATTTTTGCGCAGATTAGTTCTGATTCCAAAAATGTTTGAAATGTCATACACTGACATTGCCAAACTTTAGTTATTCCAGAAAGACGGAAGTTCCTAGGTAACTCTGGAAATTATGAGATATCATTTATTCCCTATACCAGACCAGGGGCTTGATTCTAAATAAGTTTCAACCCTTGAAATTGATTTCGAGGGCGCCGGTATGATATACTTGATTAGCTATGATAATTTTGACGCTGCCATGATAATTTGAATATAGAAGATCAATATAATCAGATGTCAAAATTATCATAGCGAATCAAGTATATCGTCACAAGGCGCCATCGAAATCAATTTCAACAGTCGAGACTTATTTAGAATCAAGCCCCAGACCTCAAATTGAACATAGTAACAGAGTTTGGAAGACTGAGAAGAAGAGAAATTAATCGATTTTGGGAAAATTCGTTTTGGTTTTATGTGGATTCGAGCAGAAAATAAGATAGTTAACCCGAGCGATACGTATTTCTGCTGGTTGGCTTCATCAGGCCCGAAATGAATGCACATATGCAACTACAAAAGTAGATACACACGCCCATACATCCGGATACAGGTGTAACCTGAGGAAACGAAGATGGAAAAGGAAAAAAATGACACACGCAGCCCACAACAAGAGCCAACCGACACATTGTAGTATAAAATGGCTATCTACTTTTGTAGTTGCATATGTGCATTCATTTCGGGCCTGATGAAGCCAACCAGCAGAAATACGTATCGCTCGGGTTACCTATCCTATTTTCTGTTCGAATCCACTTTCCTTCTTTTTGCTGATTTTGCTCATTATTTTCCTATTTTTGTTATATATATATATATATATATATATATAGTGTTTCAAATATACAGGGTGGCCCATCCATGTGTGGACGGAATATTATTCATAAACAAATACATTTTAGGAAAATCTAGTAACACGTTGAGTGCGGATGTAGAGTGCAAAAAATTGAGTCTCAGGGACGGGATTTTTTTTGTGTTTCTTTCGGTGAAATTAAGTCTTTAATGTGTAATTTATATTGTTTTATTTGCAAATATGACTTTCTTTGATATTTAAAAAAATATATTACACGTGACATCACAGTTATGTCTCGCCGTCTTTACCTTCAAACCAGTGCGTATGGACGGTGAGACATATACGTGATGCCATGTTTTGCAGGTCTAATCTTGTATGATTATGTTACTGGTGTTGAGCGCAATTCGACGTGATGCTAATTTATTAGCTCTGTTTACGTGGAAGGGTAAGCATTAGATAAAAATGGGTAGTTACGAACGTGAGCAAGCAGCATTACAGAAGCTGTGGGAAGAGTGTATGTCCGATGATGAGAGTAATATAAGTGAATTTGGGGACGTATATTTATCAGATGAATATAAACCTAAGTCAGACGAAGAGACATCCAGTGACAACGATATTTTAGTGGAGCGTGCAAAGAGACGTAAAACTTCAATCAAAGACTTGGGAGACAATGCAGCAGGTCCATATACTGCAGAGCACAATATAAGCGTGGATGCGGAAGACACGGTAATCATAAAGACATCTTTATTTAGTAGTATGCACGTCTTCCCTGAACAAATTAGTAAATAAGTGGTAATAAGTCATATTTTGCCTGGTTGGGAGAGGGATTTTATAAAAAAAAATGACAGAGTATTCTCAAATTCCGACTCCCGCTGAAAAAGTTTTTTATTTATTGATTTTGCGGCAGATTTTTCACAAATTGCCTTTACTTTCTTATTACTTGGAATATTTACATATGGGCAGTTTTTTTAGATCAGGTTTTTTGATATCCATAGGAAAAATTTCACGTTATTACTTTTTTACATTGACAATAATACTCACTTTTTCCACATTTGGAATGATTCATAAAAATAAAATATTCTCGAGGATTTAAACGATTTTGTTTCAGATTCAAAATGTAATAGAAGATGTCATTTCTCAATATGCAATTGAAAGCGAAGATGAAGAAATGCAGACTCCTGATTCTGGTGACAATATAAACTGGGGTCCTGTTGACGGTTCATCACTCAAACATTTTGGTTTTGCTGAAGCTGATATTGGAATAAAGCCTGAATTTTATGAAAATTATGACAAGGAGCCCTATGATTTTTTCAAATTATTTATTACTGATGAGATAATAGAATATATGGTATATCAAACAAACCTCTATGCTGAGCAAGTACTAAAGGAAAAACCGACGGCCAAAGGACATGTGAAAAAATGGGTTCCTACTACAAGCCAAGAAATGGAAAATTTTCTTGGAATTATATTGTGGATGGGACTTATGAAACTTCCACGTCTAAAAGCTTATTGGAGCACTAACATTTTATACATAAACAAAGTAAAAGAACTCATGGCCCGAGATAGGTTTGAACAATTATTGAAAATGTGGCATTTCAACAATAACGAAGATGAAAGTTATGCAAACGACAGACTTCGAAAAGTGACACCTTTAGTGAACAAATTATTGGATAGATTTCAAATGATCATCAAACCAGGGTCTGATGTATGCATTGATGAAACCCTCGTCCCATTCCGTGGTCGCCTTAGATTCAGGCAATATATAAAAAATAAGAAAAATAAATTTGGAATAAAATTGTATAAGTTATGTACTGCCGGAGGTTATACATTTAATTTGAAAATATACTGTGGACTTGATAACACAGGTGAAGGCAATGCATCATCTAATGTTGTTATGTCTTTGATGAGTGAGCTTTTAGACACTGGACGGATACTTTACACTGACAATTATTATACCAGTGTTTCATTGGCTACCCAATTGTTACAAAGAAAAACGCATCTCGTAGGAACAGGGAGGTCCAATAGAAAAGGAAACCCAAAAGAAGTATTGAATAAAAAATTGAAAAAACATGAAGTAATAGGTCAGGAGAGCGGTACCGGCATTGTAATGCTCAAATGGAAAGATACTCGTGATGTGTTACTATTGACCACAGTACACACTGATGAAATAATCAAAGTTCATCAGCGTGGAAAAGAAATTGAAAAACCGCAAGCTATAGTTGATTACAATAAATCGAAAGCTTATATTGACTTGTCAGATCAGCTAAAAACTTATTCACATTGCCTTAGAAGGGGCGACAAATGGTACCGGAAACTAGCAATTGAATTAATTTTTGGTTCTACATTGGTCAATGCATTTATTTGTTATAAAGAAGTAACAGAAAATAAAATTCAAATTACGGAATTCAGGGAGCTTTTAGCATTATCACTTCTAGGTGTAAATAACAAACCTAATGAACCAAATCAAAGAAATATAAAACACGAGCTCCAAGAGCATGCGAAAAATAGATGTGTGAAATGTTATGCCAAAGCTAAGGAGGAATTTGGTCGAAAAGAGGCGCAAAGCAAAACACCGAGGACTAAATTTCAGTGCACTCCTTGTAACAAGAGCTATTGTATCCCGTGTAACCCATCATGCTGAGAAATTGGACTAACATTTTAAATACCATTATATTATTTTTAAACCACATTATATAAGTTGATTTGCACTTCTTAGCTGTAGAATATACGTTTATTTTATATTATTGCATTTCATTTTGTTATATTTACTGTAACTATGTTTTCTAAATTGAAATAAAATTGTATGCTATCTATAACATAGTATTTTAGTCAAATATCCACAGCCGGATAACAGAAACGTTCGTATAGACGGCTAACTATCGTTTCCCATTCATTTGGCATTATAGCGAGACACTACACCGAACCACACCGTCTTATTCAATATTTAACATGAGACGTTATTGTCATGTCTCACCGTCCCTAGATTACCTAGTCGGTGAGGTATTACTTTAATGCCACACCGTGCTCAACGTGTTAATGGGATGTTATACATGACATTCGAGCGCATATTTCTAAAATATTGGCCATTATACAGGGTGTCCCAATTTCCACCTATATATCTAAGCTGTGATTTTTAACATAATATGAGGTTTTGGTAATTATCTACTGAGATATAAGGTGTTTTGTCTAGAAAAACCTCCCACTGGAGCAACCCCTCAGTCCGCCATTTTTAAATTTGGAGTGCTGAATTTTGTATAAAAAAACTTGAACACCTCAACTTTTATCTTATTACTTTTTCGAATTTTCATTTTTGCTCATATAGGGTGGTCACTTTAGGGTTCTTACGGCTATTTTTTCGGTTATTAGCACGTCTTTTATGGAACGGCTTAATTTCCCTAAAATATCGCATCATCCTTGGAAACAAATAAATTGTTGATTAGTTACAAACTGTCAAAGTTAGCTTTGTGAGCATTATAATAAAAACGTGTTTGAAAATGATTTTTTCTAAAGAAGAAATGGTGAAGAAGCCCAAAGAAATAGTTTCCTAACATCTTGCATTTATTATCAACGGTACCCTAATATGCGACATCTAAGGCCGAAAACATTTTCCACACTACGAGAACGTTTTGAATCAAATGGGGCAATGGAATATAGGAAAAAATGTATAGATAATCCAAGAGTCACTAATGAGGCGAATCAGTTGGAGGTTCTATTAAAGTTGAAGGAAAATACCCATTTAAGTGCACGGCAAATTGGAGCAGAAACCGATATATGCAGAACTTCTTTCCAAAGGATTATTCATAATCATAGGTACCATCCATATCACCTATGCTTGCATCAAGGCCTTCATCCTCAGGATTTCGCAGCTCGAATGGAGTTTAGTAGAATAATGCTAAATAAAGTGAGTCAAGACACTACTTTCCTGGATAAGGCTCTTTTTAGCGATGAGGAAACTTTTAACAGCATAGGTGTTGTCGACAGGCATAACATGCACTATTATGCGACGGATAGATTTCCAAAATGAATGCAGCTTGAATGTTTGGGGAGGAGTTATTGGCAGACAAGTTATCGGGCCTTTCTTTTTCGACAACAGATTAACGGGTACAGAATACTTGAATTTTTTGATTGAACATTTGCTTTTGCTTTTGGATGATGTCAACCTGCAAACTGGGATGCATATGTACTTCCAACGTGACGGGGCACCTGCGCATTATCATAATCGTGTGCTTAACTATTTGGACACCTGGAGTAACAATCGTTGGATCGGTCGGGATGGGCCTATATATTGGCCTCCTAGATCACCAGATATGATACCGATAAACTTCTTTCTATGGGGCTACGTTAACCAAGAGGTTTATAGATATGGACCATCTACCCCGGAAAATATGAAGGAAAAGATTAAGGATGCTTTTCTGAACATAAGGGTACACATGCTGAGGGATATGCAACGGCCATTTATCCAAAGACTACGGCTGTGTATTCAACATGGTGGAGATATTTTCGAGCAGTTTTAATAGATTAGGTCTTGAGTAGTTATAGTTGTTTGTTTATCTTGTTGTTATAGTTGTTTTTCTCTATTACACTTGAAGTTGATTTATACTGTTCTGATTGTTATTAGTTTTTACGTCAAATCTGTACTGTTAGTGGCAATATGGAACTAGCCCACTGTTTGTCTTTTGTTTCCATGGATGATGTGATTTTTTTTCCTTAATTTTGGTGTGTTGTTCTATTAAAAGCTTAATAACTCAAAATCTAGTGATTTTATCTTAATCAAACCTTATACCAAAAAAAAGCTTATAAAAACGTAATCCAAACTTGCACAAATATACAGGGTGATGCATTTGAAATTTCTGAGAAAAAGTACAATTTTCGTTTTTGACCACCATGTATGAGCAAAAATGAAAATTTGAAAAAGTAACAAATAGTATAAAAGCTGAGGTGTGTAAGTTTTTTTTTGATACAAAATTCAGCACTCCAGATTTCAAAATGGCGGATTGAGGGGTTGCCGAAGTGGACGGCTTTTCTGGACAAAACACCCTACAACTCAGTAGATAATTACCAAAATCCCATAGTATGTTATATCAATCGTCTTCTTTTGAATTGGTTCATCCAAATATGCAATAAAATTTGAGGCATTCCATTTAAAAAATCACAACTTCGATATGTAGGTCAAAGTTATATGTATAATTGCCAATATTTCAGGAATGTGCCCTCAAATGTCGTGTATAACATGCCATAAATAGATTTTCCCAAAGTGTATTTGTTTGAGTAATATTCCGTCCACACATTTCTTATATTCTACTTTCAATTTTCTAAACATGTAGTCCAAATGGTCGTCGTCACTCGCAACAACCAACTGATCGTCTACGAAAAATAAAGTTTTCAAATGTTGATTGTTATTCATATCTCCAATTTTCCAAAGCCTCCTATATATTTTGAAGAAAGTTGGAGACACTTCTCCCATTTTTATAAATATTCACAAACCTATCATCTCCACTAAGCCCTATTTTCTTCAACATTTGGAAGATATTTTTCAAGGTCACCGTGACGAATGATTTCTACAAATCAGCAAATAATAAATATGTCGATAGGTCCTGTGCTTTCCTTTTTTCGATAACTTGTTGAAGTACAAATAAGTATGTTGTCCAAACATGATCTTCCTGCGCGAAATTCGTTTTGTTCTTCAATGTCGTGATATTCCGATTCTATTATGTTCTTTAAAATTCGACCGTACAACCTTTCCATTGAACTGGTGACCGTAATACCTCTATAATTAGAGCAATTATCACCCTTTTTGGAAATCGAACTAATGTATCCTATGTACCAATCATCTGGAATATTTTCTCTTTCCAAACATTTATTAAATAATCTATCCATCAACTGGTGCAACATATCTGGTCCGTACTTAGTCAGCTCAATGGAAATGTTTCCAGCACGGGTATTACGTATGTTGAAAAGTGTCAGTATGTCGATTTTTTTTTAAATCATATTGGTTTTTTTGTGACATTATGTGGGTTTTTCTACAAGATGTTAACTTAGCACTAGCTGGTGGACACGTTGTGAACTCGTTTTGTAGTTGTACGTATTGCCTAAATGTCATGAGGCTTCAGATATCAATGTTTGGCTCTGATGTGATGTAAAATCTGCTTCAGAGATGGCATTACTGGAGGTCTAAGCTGTAAGTTGTATACTATAGCTGGAAGGAAATGGCAATGCATAGGTGCAGAGTGAGGATTTGTGTGCTAATAATATGCGTTGATGATAATTCCATTGGATTCTTGACTCAAATACACTTACTTGAGATTCAAAGCTAGAAATTAGTTGTGCATCCACTTTTTCTTATCGATTCTGGAAATTACACATGTAAATTTGCTGAATTTCAAAAATGAGACAGTTAGAAATAATTATATTCACTGTACACTGTCGGATTACAAGCTATATACATGCTAACAGTAATTACACACAACGCGGGCGCGGTGGTGATTTCCCGTTATTCTCCTCAGTTTTTCGTAATTTAGAACTTTGAACCTCTCTGTGAAAGCACAACACAAAAAACTCGCCGGGCATGGCTAATAGATATACTTCATTGGCAGTGATTTTATATACATGCAGACCAATACCCATAATCATCCAGATGCGATCTTGCTATTCTACCAATTTTCTTCTCAGAGATGAAAACTACACACCACTCGGCTTCACAAAACATATGCAACCAACAATGCGCGCAGTTTAGTTCAGTCATTCCTCCATAGATGGACGCTCAGAACGATCCTAGTGAGCAAACGTGGAATGACTGTTTCCACCCTAAAAACTACCTAGTCTGCAAGATGACATTTTAATGTTTTTTTACGTTTTATCGGTTTTTCACATAATACCCGTGCCGATCAGTTACGGGAAAATGTTTGTACGGGTTAACAATTGGGGGTTAGGGGGTGGAGGAGGATATATATCCTAATTTTTTGACGTTGGTATATTTATACGCCTCTAACCCCAGTAATTCTATGTACGTTAAGCCTATTTCGCTCATCTTAGATGTCCCCTTACATTTACCCTTAAAACTTAATATCTCCTAGAGTCGGGTGTCGATACGTGCGACGTGGTCCCCCGGACGTAACAACGTCGGCTGTGGCGGATTCTATGCCTGGTGAAGGCCAATATCGTCATTCACGGGATATTGGTCATCGCAACGACCATGTGCACCTGCAGCAATTCATCTGGGGGACGAGGAAGGTGATTAATTTTTTGTTATGCATCCAAAGGGCAAACTTGTGTCAAACATAATCCTTTACGAAGTGATGACATCATAGCGTAGGAAGTACAGAGTCAACTTACTTGGCGCCATTTTTTGTATATTGCTAGCTAGAACTTTTAGCGGTATGAATTGATATGAAAACACCGTAAGGAGATATGGGCACCGTCGATTTTTAGCCATACATAGCTAGTATAATTTATGGTAGGAATAATTTATGATGCATTTTTTTAGAACATTCCCACATTTGGAGTTGGCTACCCACCCACACAGAAATAGGGTAAGAAAATGACAATCGGGCATTTTTTATATGTTGCTAGTAAGTGCTTTTTGCGATATGAATTATGTATATTTATGATCGCGATTTTCCTGATGTCGTTTATCCCAACTCTGGTGTTTTGCTATTGTTTTTTACCCCTTCGACAATATCGCAAGGAGATTTTTAGCTATGCAGAGCTAAAGTATTTTCTGGTAGGAATAATCCATGATCGCGATTTTTAAGAAGAGCTCCACACCCCTACAGAAATGGCGCAAAGGGATGACAATGAGGCCGTTTCTTATGTACTGCTAGCAAGTACTTTTTCCACAAGTTTTTAGCTATATCTAAGTAGAATATTTCCTGGTAGGAATAATCCATGATCGCTATTTTTTTAAATCACAATAGGCCAGTTTCTTAGGTATTACTGGTAAGTACTTTTTGCGATATGAATCATTCGTGATAAAGATTTTCCTGATGTGATCTTTCCTTTCCAGATTTTGAAATTAAGGGTTGTTTTAAACCTTTTTGTGGTTATACGAACTATTATAAGCATCTATTGATATAGCCTTTCCCCTCATCAGATACGTACTTGCGCAAACGGCACGGCACGGGTATCATGCATCTTGAAAAGTGACGTTATATCGTTTTTTTGACATTATGTAGGTTTTTCTACAAGACGTTAACTTAGCACTTAGTTGTATGTGTTGCCTAAACGTCATGAGGCTTTTTATCAATGTTTGGCTCTGATGTGATGTAAAATCTGCTTCAGAGATGGCATTACTGGAGGCCTAAGCTGTAAGTTGTATGTGTTGATAATTACATTTTGTTCTTGTCTCAAATACACTTAATTGAGATTCAAAGCTAGAAATTAGTTGCGCAGCCGCTTTTTCTTTCCATTCTGGAATCTACATATACAAATTTGCT
Organism: Acanthoscelides obtectus; assembly: GCA_963669975.1. Taxonomy (NCBI): domain Eukaryota; kingdom Metazoa; phylum Arthropoda; class Insecta; order Coleoptera; family Chrysomelidae; genus Acanthoscelides; species Acanthoscelides obtectus. The sequence goes on along the minus strand of CAVLJG010000001.1, from coordinate 53,632,455 downwards.
GAATCTAAAAAATGAGAGAGATATTAAATAATTATATTCACTGTACACTGTCGAATTACAAGCCATATACATGCTACCCGTGCCAGTATTAAGTAAAAAACCTATAAAACGTCAAAAAGACCTATAAAGTCATCTTGCAGACTAGGTAGTTTTTAGGTTGCAAACTCATTCCACGTTTGCTCTCTAGGATCCTTGTGATCGTCCATCTATGGAGGAATAGCTCAACTACAGGCATTGTTGGTTACATATGTTTTCTGATGCCGAGTAATCTGTAGTTTTCATCTCTGAGAAGAAAGTTGGTTGAATAGCAAGATCGCATCTGGATGAGATAATTTGTATGGGTCTGCATGCGTATAAAAACAGTGATATTTGGTGTGTGAGAAAATCATTACTAAATATGCTGCCAGTGAAGTATATCTGTTAGCTGTGCCCGACGGGTTATTTGTGTTGTGCTTTCTGAAGAGAGGTTATGCTCAAAGTTATAAATTACGAAAAACTTTGAGGAGAATCACGGGAAATCACCACCGCGGCCGCGTTGTGTATAATTACTGTTAGCATGTATATGGCTTCTAATTAGACAGTGTACAGTGAATATAATCATTTCTTATCTCTCTCATTTTTTAAATTCAGCAAATTTGCATATGTAATTTCCAGAACGGATAAGAAAAAGCGGATACGCAACTAATTCTCAATTAAGTGTATTTGAGACAAGAACCCAATGTAATTATCATCAACACATACAACTTACAGCTTAGTCCTCCAGTAATGCCATCTCTGAAGCAGATTTTACATCACATCAGAGCCAAACATTGATAACTGAAGCCTCATTACGTTTAGGCAACACGTACAACTAAGTGCTAAGTTAACATCTTGTAGAAGAACCTACATAAGGCCACAAAAAATCAATACAATGTCAATAAAAAATCGGCCTGTTCGAAAATTGACTGTCTACTTCACATCGATTTACTTGAAGAACATAGTGACAAACGCACTTTATACTAGATATCCATCTATTTAGTCGAGGGCTATCCAGCGTTGAGCATGGACTGTGTAGTCAGAGCCAAAACATCCCAGATACTGCACGACGAGCCTCACCTGGTACTTATACTGAGTGGAAAAGATGAAAAGACTCGGAAGACGGATATCTCATGTTATTTCCCCAGCTGATGCCTCGATTGAAGAGACGTGTTCGTTCTAAGTGATCTTCTCGACACCTTTTGTGGGCTAAAATACAGTTTTGTGGTTTCCAAACCGTAAAATTGTTGCGCTAACAAACACATCAGTGATAATCTTCACCTCTTATGTCAAAGAGGAACTCCCAATTAATTCAATACCATTGTTTTTCTCCCAAACTATCCACAGCTCGGTTTGACATTCTGAATGCCCAAGTGCAAAGTGCTGTCGTCCGAGTTTATATTATAATCTTTTGCTAGTACCGTTCCATGGTTTTTTATTTAAAAATTGTGATAGAGTAATGATTCTTAAGTATAAAACATTACATTTATTTTGGTTAAATGAACCCTTTTTGAGATATTTGCATTTTAGCATTATATTGCACTATCAAATGGCTGGCTCAAGAAGAGTTACTTAAGAGTAGAATATGTTATGGACCAGAAATGAACGTAATTTTTGTGTTGTATATCCATACGAGAGATTGAGATATTATAGTGGAACACCCTTTCTTAAAGAAAGATTATATATAAGATATCAGCATTAGTATCTCATTAATGAGCGAGTTTTATTTAGGATCCCTTTTTGGCGGATTCATTACGGGCTTCGCTGTATAATAATATTTGTTTATTTTCTACCTACAGGATGATAAAAGAGCTGAACTAAAGAAAATATCTGAATTACAATCTGTGCAGTATCACGTTAAACTTCTGAATGAAATGCTAGATAATTATGAACCAACAAAGTCTACTGCTGGTGAACTCGATCTCATTAAAGAGTTACATGACAACTGTGAAAGGTTGAGACCAACTATAAATAAGTTAGCTTTAGAAACACAAGACAGTGACGGAATGCTTGGTAAGTTCTTTATATGCACGAGAAGCAGCAATAAACATGAATTGTTTAAATTTATACGCGTATACAATGGTGAATATATACGTCTCGATATTCACGTATACAATGTATATAATGTATACAATAGCAAATCGTAGTTCAACTACTTGCATACAGTACTGGCGAAAGTCCCTTTCCCTTTTAGATTTGCATGTGTACGAGGAAGCGAGAGAGGGGAGAAGCAGGCACCACTTGTGTAGAAAGAGTGCGAAACACACCACGTTGCCTGGCACAACAGTGATGAAGGCCACAAAACACAACTGTAACTTGCTGCAACGCCTTGTTTTCTACGCTCAAATACACATTTTTGTGGAATCTGTTTAGGATCAATTCCAGATCGATCCTAATGGTTCTCTGATTTTAGTTGGAACTGAAAGTTCAGGATAGATACAAATTCTGCAACATTGTATTATTGCTTCATCGATTTCTTTATTCTTGGAGCGTCCAATCATATTTTAAGTTGTCGGTTCACTGTTTACCAACTTTCTGACGTTTGCGAATAAACCTAACCTCACTTGTGCTATTCTATACATTGTATTCATTGTATACGCAATGTATACCTACTTGACGCCATTTTTTTATTAGGTGCTGTTTTAGAAACGAATGATGAAATATCATCAGTATTTCATAAATATAACGTACTAATTCTACAAAGCCAAGCAGCGTCTTCAAAAGCACCGAATGGAATGCAGAGCTCTCTTTTGCATTTTGAATGCGATGATTCGTCAACTATTCAAAACGCATGTAAAGCAGAGCCGAAGTCATCAGTTGATGTTCTATGTGATATTTTGACTGCTACTACCATACCTGATAATAGTGGAGAAGTACTAAAACCCGTTTCAGTATTAAATTGTGGTAAGTGGATAATATGAATTACAGTTATTTTCTTGCAAAATATAAACACTTTTATTTTGGCTCTTAAAAGTCATAATTGCTAGAAAAATTATATAAGCAAAATATTATGCAAATAAAATCTAGTCATTTCTAGTAATATTTGTTTGAGAAAAACATCCTTGTTTTACCACAATTTTATCGATTTTGGTACTGCTGACTTGAACACCGTAGGATATAAATTTTCAAGTCACCTGATCGATTTTTATTTTTTTAATGAACTTATTATGGATCGGTTGCAGCGTAAATTGATAAGAACAGAACTGAAGCAACTCTGCTTTTCTCAAAGAGACCTTATTATATCGAAATAAAGCAACAATACTTTTTTCTAGAAATAGGAATAGGCTTGTCGAAAATATTAGATTTTATCCACCATCTTTCGTGGAACTGAAGCGATCGATTACTCGAAAAGTTGAGAATTATGAAAATTTGAGGTTATGGTATAACTGAGGGAATCAATTCGGCTAAAATATTTTGAAGATGGTGGCACTTTCGGTGCAAGTAGATATCACCTTGCCTATTTTAAACATAATATCCTTTATATTATCTAATTTTTAGATTCTACGTGAAATTCTGAATGCTATTGATGTACTTTTTTCAAGATATCCAAACTTTACGTAAAAAATTTTGTGATATATACAGAGTGTTTCAAATTCCACCCTCACCGTTGGGATCTCGGCAACTATCGCTTATATTAAAGTTGCATATTTAGATAATCAACTAAATGCTGCTTAGAAAGTTTCAAAATTCAAAGTAATTCCAGAGAGAGAGAGAGAGAGGGAGAGAAAGAGAGACGGAAAAAAATCTATTTTCCAAAAATCATTTTAGTGTGTTCCTGATTTTATCTGTAGTGGGATTTCAAAATGAATTGCATACTAAAGCTGCCACTTTTTCTCGTCTACTAAAATGCATAATTAGAATTTCAATATAACGTTTCGTCTCTTATCCTCCAGAATCAACTTTATCTTTTCTTATGGACGCCATTTTTTTTTTTTTTTTAAATAGAGTTACTAATTCTTATTCCAAAAATGTATAATACGCCATACATTGACATTACCAAACCTTAGTTATGTCAAAAAAGCAGAATTTCCTAGGTAGATCTTGAAATTATCAGATGGTCATTTGTTTTGTATACCAGGATTTATCCCAAAATCACTTTTATTTTTTCCTGACTTTATTTGAGATGGAATTTTAAAATAAATTGCATGTTCCCATTGTTATTTATTCTCCTCTGCAAAATGGCGTTGTCAGATTTTCAATTCTACATTTCTTGTTTCAATTTCCATCACCAAGTTTGTTTTTCCATATGGACGCTATATTGGAATTTTGTACATTTAAATAGACCTTTCAGTCCTAAACTTAGTAATATAAAATGGTATGAAATCTGAACACAAAATTAAAATTTTATTGATATAATACGTATATAATAACAATAATATTTGTTTGTTTGTTGAAGATTAATTTAGCATTTAACAACTTTGTATAATTATTCGTATACACAGTTTTTTTGAATCCATTTTGCTGTAATTTTTACATTCTTGTATATCAAAATGGAAAGCATACTTAGGGAACAGGACCGACAAAACTTACAATGACTATAAAAAAGAAAGGATAAAGACCAAGGAGATGATACTGGAAGCGAAAAACAGTCATGGGAAGATTTTGGGACTAAGCTGGAACAAGACAGCAGAGGAAAATAAAAACTATTTTATATAGTTTTGAAAACTTTAAGAAACCCTAAACAGTATAATCTCAGGCATGTCAAAGACAAGCATAACCAAAACATTACGGAGCCTAAAATCATAATAGCAAGGTGGAGACAACACTTTGAAGAGCTCTTGAACACAACGAAGACAAATGTGACTGCAAATGACACTTCGGTATTCCCACAAAGAGGTGCAACAGAAACTGAGCTAAACAAAATACAAAAAGAAGTTGCGGAAATCATCAATGTCCTGAAACGGGGGAAATCTGCGGGACACGATGGTATTACCGCTGAAATGTTGAAGAAGTTGAGCGGAGAATGCTTGGAGCTGTTTACCGAATTATTGAACAAGGCGGTAGTAGAAACACAAATTTCCGATGATTGGAAAATAGGAATAATCATCCCCACAAAAAAGGAGACACCCTGGAGTGCAACAACTATAACAGCTAATCGAAAAACGTAATACAAAGAACACGGAACTAAGCCTAGCTTTCTTAGACCTGGAAAATGCGTTCGACAATATTCCAAGGAGAATTGTGTGGAACAGCATGGCAAAACGAGGAGTCATAACCACCTAACAGAGTGTATACAAAGCATATACGCCCAAAATACATGCTATATTAGAAAGGATAACATGCCGTCAGAGGAATTTATCATAGGAGATGGGCTGAGACAGGGAGGAGTCCTGAGCCCGATATTATTCATTATGATTATGGATGATGTAATAAAGGCCGTCAAAAGCAAAATTAAAAAAGTACATGTCGGTTTCTACAAAAGACTTACAAGATAACCTTAAAATCTGGATCCAGGAATTATCGAAGAGAGGTTTGAATATTGACGTATCTAAAACAAAAGTGATGACAACAGCAGAGGGGAATGGAATGAATATAGTTACTAAGGGCGCACGTATTGAACAAGTCGAAGCTTTCAAATGTCTAGGAGTAGTAGTACAAGGCGATGGAACAATGGAAGAGGAAATCGCATCTAGGCTCTATCACACATTGAAAACATCTTTCATAAGGAAGAAAATGATAAGCAGAAAAATAAAGATGACTGTGTACAGAACAGTATTCAGACCCATATTGATATTTGGAAGCGAGAGCTGGGTTTTAACGAACAGGCAAAAAAGCAAGTTACAGGCTATTGATATGAAATACCTCAGGACAGTCAAAGGAGTCACTAGGAAAGACAAAATTAGAAACGAAGTTATTAGAGAAGAGCTGGGAGTGGAATCTGTTCTACAAAGGATAGAAGATAACCAAGTAAAATGGTTTGGGCATTTAGTAAGGATGAAGGATACAAGGCCAGTAAAACTCATATGAGAAGCAAGAGTTCAACAGAAAAGGGCAAGAGGGCGACCGAAAAAGACGTGGAATGATGGATTGGCGAAAATACTCAAGAACAGGGGAATAAGTTGGAACGAAGCAGTGCGCCGGGCGAGAAATAAGAAAGACTGGGCTAAATTTGTATATAATAACTGATTAGTTACGGGTATATAAGGTTTTAGATTATATATACATTATATATAGACTTTGAAGTTGAGTCATTTATTTTAACAGTGAGTAGATCTGATCAAAAGAAATGTTTTTTTCCTTTAACAATTTGTATATAATAACTGATTAGTTACGGGTATATAAGGTTTTAGATTATATATACATTATATATAGACTTTGAAGTTGAGTCATTTATTTTAACAGTGAGTAGATCTGATCAAAAGAAATGTTTTTTTCCTTTAACAATTTGGTGGTAAAATTAAAGTAACAAAGTTATAGCCCTTTAGAAGTTTGAGTACCGCCCTGTCTCAATAATAATATTATGTGCTCGTGTTTGGCGACAACGGATATAATCCGCCTTATCGGTTCATCGCATCGGAAACAAAAAAGCGAAAGAATTTGAAACGCTGATCACGATGTTTTTATTCAGTCAATGTGTCAGTCGGTAACGCGTGAGTGAGTAGTGGTGTTTGCTGCGTTGCTCAAACGAAATAAAAAATGGCACATGTTTATGCGGATCGGTTTCCCAATCGAGTGCAACCAACCCCTCGTCCCTTTGTTAATGTAGTACAACGGGCTCGTGAATCAGGTGACTTAAGACCTCACAGGGGAGGGCATGCCGGTGCTCCAAGACCTCACGATCAAATACAGGTCCGCACTGAAATACTTGTCGGGAGGATACTTTATAAAACAAGGTATTTTTTTTTATTTTTACACACATATTTTGGTTTATCTTCCTTCTACAATCATTATCTGAAAATTAATGACTCAACTTCAAAGTCACCCTGTATATATATATATATATATATATATATATATATATATATATATATATATTAAAATTACATTACTATGCATTTTGAGTATTCATAAAGTGATTTTTAATATTCATAGTGATTTTTAATTTCACCTTAAACGATTTTAAATTTGAACACTGTTTAATATGTTATTCAATTTATTAAATTCAAATACTCCCTTTTGAAATACAGATTTGCTAGTTATGCTACTAATTTTGCAGATTAAAATCTATACTGCCTCTAGTTTCGTAGTTATGATAATGACTATTTAATTGTGTGTTTTCTAAATGCGGTGGTAATTAGTGATTTTTTAATTTGAATATGAAAATGAGAACTAAATAACATATGAAATTTTTTACATTCAACCATTGTAGTTCTTCTAACATAGACTTAATCCTAGCATATTTATTTTCATTTAGAATGATTCTCATAGCTCCATTGTGTAGAATTTGTAATTTTGAAAATATGTTTTCATTTACTGTAGACAAAATGTTTGAACAATATAAAAAATAGAGAAGAATTATAGTGTTATAGATATTTTTTTTGGAATACATACTAAGATTGTGAGAAACTCAAGAAGTAAGTTGTCTTTTTTGATATTTTTGAAATAATGTATTGGTAATTCTCGTGGAACGGTAGTTTACTATCCACATATACTATATCCAAATATGTAAATGATTCAACTACTTCAATTTTTTCATCATTAATCATGAGCCTAATTGTATTGTCACCTAAATGTTTCCCTATTGACATACATTTTTTTTCATTAGTGTTCAATTTAGGTTTAATAACATTTAACCATTTCGTAATTTTTAATATCACTATTTAACAGTTCTAAAGCAGTGACCAAATGTGTATATATATATAACTTGAGACGTGGTCATTGTCGTCTAGACCAGTTAGGTGTATGTAGTATATGTCGAAGTACCCAACAAAAGGCGGAAGCTTTAATTTTTCACCTATATATATATATAGCCACTTGCTGTGGTACTTCAAGCCCAAAGGATCTACAAAGAGAAAATAGGATGTGGCTATAACCGGCCGCGTGGTTGTGGTTATTTGTCGCCTTGAAAATTCGAGGTCTTCTAGCCATTTTATACTACAATGTGTAGGTTGGCTCTTGTTGTGGACTTCGTGTGTCTTTTTTTTCCTCTCCAACTTTGTTTCCTCAGGTTACACCCGTATCCGGATGTATGGGCATGTGTCTCTACTTTTGTAGTTGCATATGTGCATTCATTTCGGGCCTGATGAAGCCAACCAGCAGAAATACGTATCGCTCGGGTTATCTATATCCTATTTTCTTGTCGAATCCACTTTTTGCGGATTTTGTCCATTATTTTCCTATTTTTGTTATATACCCTTCTCCGATTGATAATTTTCTCTTTATATATATATAAAAAAGTTGATGCTGGAGGACAAGAGACGAAACGTCATATTGAAATCCTAATTATGACATAAAGTGGCAATTTTGATGTGTAATTCATTTTAAAATCCCACTACAAATAAAGTCAGGAAATATAACGATTTTGGGAAAATTCTGTATTTCCCGTCGGTCTCCGGTAGTACTTTGAATTTCGAAACTTTCTAAGCGGAATTTTGTTAATTACATAAATGAATAGTGGTAATTCAAAAGCGTGTAAGTGCCAAAAAGGTTTTATTGCAAAATTAATGAAACACATATACATATGTTAGTGGAGATAGACTATAGGCGAATTTGAAATACGTATATAGAACTGCAGATTATTGACTGGCACATAGACTGATTGGTTTAGTATTGGCAATGGTACATAGGCCTTAAAATCTCTGAAATTCGAAAATTCCCAAATGTGACACCTAGGCGATTTTGAATTAGCACTCTTCAAATCTGCAATTTTGTCCCCATTTAAGCGACTTCTTATCTCTTACAGTTTCCGATATCCCAATGGTAAAGTTTGAAATACCCTGTATATGCACCCGAGAGATTGCCATTTTAAATATAAATTCAACGTCATGTATCTCAGTAAGGAAGGATTTTAGGGTTCATATTTATAGGAACTTTGCTTGTTAATTTTGTACATATATTTGCAACTCTCTTAAGAATCTCTGTGTATTGTATTGTTTTTATACTCATTATTCGTTATTCTTCATCTTTTTAGATAAAATAAGCGTTTGTGATGATGACAAAGAAATGCGACAAAACAAATTCAAAGCCTTGGAGGATCTAGATGTGCTTGGTGAGCAATTCTTAAAGGAGAACCTCCAGGGAATCCGCTCTGGACTTTTCAGTAAATCTCATGACAAAGTGCCCATGAACCTATTGACCAAGTCAGGAGAGAAAGATACACCCACTGTACTTGCTGAAACTTTGAATTTAGACTTAAACTACCTGCTTCAAGCAAATAATAAAATGAACACGTCATCAGAAGAATCAAAAAATGCTATGGATAGTAGTGATGATTTTCTTGTAGATATTAGTGACGAAAAAATGTTGGTTGTGGATAAAGCTTCAAATGTTGGATCTCCTAGTATACCGAACATGAATAATGAAAAAAAAACAATCCAAGACTCAAAAAGGCACGACATAAAACTGAGCGATGTTTTCGTGAAATTGGAGGATATTAGGCCCAGCAATATACCACCAATTACTTTGATGGAAGAGAAAAATAAGATTTCCGTAACTTTACACATATCCAAAGATAAACCAAAGGATTTCGTGAATGTGTACGTTCTGACTGCAGTGAGTAAAAGCGAGTTGCCATTGAGCAATTATTTATTCCAAGCCGTTTTACCAAAGGTGATTTTACCTATTTTTTACAGGGTGTCCCAGAATAACATATCAACCTCTCCCATGCTATAGAAGAAAAAAATCACAAGTTCTAAGAAATAATGGCTCCCCTACAGAGATACAGATCCCAGGAAATCGGTTTTTCTCAAATAACTTTTGAACGTACTTTTGAATTCAATGAAATTTTGACAGCTCCCAAAAGACGTCCAACCCTCCTCCCCCTCTCGCCGTTGTAAAGGACCGTTAAGTCTATTTTTGAGTTGTAGTAATATTGATAATGGATTCGCAAACAGCGACCCGGAAAACTACAAAGCATATGCATTTTCAGATCGCCCAATCGAATTTTAAAACCGGCTCACTTGATCGGAATCAGACAAGAATATATGTTTTTAGCTTATGAATTTCATGCATTATAATACTTGTTGAGCCATTTAATGATGGCTTGTCTAATTACAATGTGTGAAAAATATCAGCATTACTGCGTTAGGGCTGGCTGCTTCCTGGTGATCAAAATGAGTTAGGGGAAAGTGGGGTAATTGGGAACAACCTATTTTAAAACACAAAAAAATAATAAAAAAAGCGTTACAAATGTAATCAAAATTTATTGCAATAGTAAGTTTGGTGATTTACTTACATAACGATACTCAAATGCTTCAAAACAAAGTAAACAATAAAAAAATAGAAAATAAAAAACACTATCATTCCTTTTTACCCGATATGGTGTGGGGTAATTGAGATCAGTCCGTCGGGGAAATAGGAACGATATAAGGTGATCGGAAGCGACATAGTTACATTCTTATGAATACTACAATTACTTGCATAAATCACAAATGTAACCCTTACGAGATTGGCCGGTGGTACATTCCTCATGTGCCCAGTTGGTACAAATGACGCACATGAACCAATCTTCTCTAGGTGGTGATTCATATTTTTCACCGCAGATTATACAGTAATAAACTTCTTTATTTTCATTGTCCTCTAAGTCTTTCGTCAAATTTTTTACTCCCTTGCCTTTAACTTGTGCTTTCATTTCCTCTGCTTTATTATGTTTTTTCTGATTTTTTTATTGACACTTTTTCTGTTTTGATTGTCCTCTCTATTTGTCTTTTCTGTTTTTCCTCTAATTGATATTTAATAGCTGGACAATATTTGGAAATGCTTATTTCGGCGCTTGGAAGACGTTGCTGTTTGAGGAACGATAGGTATATTAATGATTTCATCAAGAGGCACAGAGGTGGATAAAGTAACATCTAAATCAGTTTCGATTCTAGGACTCGATGTATCATTTTGAGTAGGTGTTTGAATGGCACTAGGATCAATGTGTCTGTTCAAACTAGGTTCGGTTGTTGGTCCTGAGTCTTTGAATTTATTTCTATCAATAGGATAAATTCCAGCCACCCTAAATCCACTGACGGCCTTGCTTATGTTAGCTGTTTCGTTATAATTCTCCAACCTCGTATTGGGTTATACGTTTTCCAGGATTGTTAACCTTATAGAGTTCACATTGCCGATTGTATGCATTCTTTATCGAACTGAAGACAGTCAAATCCTGTGGCTGCATTTTGTGAGATACATGGGGTTTCAAGGAAAGAACATGCAGGTTGTGTTCTCGAAAAAGCTGGTATGCTCCAAGGCTAATATGACTCTCGTGATTATCGAGCACAATTAATACTGGATCTTCTTTTGTTGGTCTAACAAAAGAAATGAAGTGGTGCAGATAATGAACAAATATTGACCCATTTATCCAACCAGAATCAGAAAATGTAACAATCATATCTCTATTACAGTCCTACAGTAATAGCTCGCTCATTCTTTTTCTTTTGAAGATGAACATAGGGGGTACGTATGTACCATTGGCGCTAGCAGTACAAACAATGGTTGTTGTGACACCGCGCTCTCCACTTGTCGCTTTTGCTACTTGTTTTAAGGCGCCTCCGACGCAGTGAGTTTCAAGCCATTTACAAGCTGCTTCAAAACTGACACTCCATTTTTCAATAGTTTTGAGTGAAATTCATACAGTATGTTGAGAAGATAATTGCCCAGGGTGCTATAGGAGCACTTTTTGAAATTTTGTGTTTGCACAAGTTTTATGATGGGTTGAAGTGCGTACTTTTTCTGTTCAACTTCGCGAGTTTTTTAAAAAGAACCTAGTGAAAAAAATTAAAAAGTGGCTCTATAACACCCTGTGGGGTTTTGTTTTCAGCACTCTGTGAAAATTTCATCCAAAAATATCAAAATAAAGCGTCAATTTCGAAGCGCGCAAGCCTCTACAAATCGTATTTTGCACGAATTTTGTCTACTGTTTGGTGCTGCCAACCCAAGCGTTGCGGCACAATGCACGGACTAAGAAAGGACGTATTCAGATAATTTGATGGCCCTATTTCATATAATATCGCGTAGATAAGTCGTTCTGCAAATAGGTACTCATAATCGCGATCGCTGATACTCCTCGATTTTAAAGCCGTTTTACTTCCCACGTCATTGGCGAGGAAGTATTGTAATCGCGAAAAATTTCTAAAATGAGATGTTATGTTTTTTAAGTCATATGACATCTATACGTACATCACGAAAAAATGTATCACTCATCAACTTGGAAATAACCGCTCGGATTTTTATGAAATTTCCACACGGGGTTACTAGTATGCCAAAGCTTAGTAGTTTTAGTCCAGTGGCAACGGTGCTATAGGCAAAAAAGAAAAAGTAACAATTGCTGACACTCCGTTTTTGACGTTACAGGGGTTCCTTATCATTGACAGAAAAAAATATTGTACTGCTTAAAAAGTGGGGGTTGGGGGAAGGTGATTCTGAATGTTGCATCTTTGATATCAGTGAAACGCGTTCTATTATTAAGAAGCTTCTGATCCCAGTGATTACAGGAAATGTAAGTAACGAAAATCCGACGAATAATGTGCTCACGATTTGAAAAAATCGGTACCTGTTCTATAGGTTTGACACCAAGAGCCAACAGATCTGCAACTACCGACAGTAGGGAAGAATAAATTCGGATATCACTAGCGTGGAACTTTAAAATTATCGATATGCCAAGGACATATGTTTTTGAGAACGATAATTTGGTAGATTTTTTACCTGAATTTTCATTAGAATTTCATGACCCGTGAAATGTACCCGTTTCGCCGTTACGTTCAATTTGTGTTCTGCAGTTTGTGATGTTTTTCTGGATATAAGCAGGACATAATTGCCTAAGGTGCTATCAGAGCGTTTTACAAAAATTTTTCTTTGCGCAAGAATTATGGTGGGTTGAAATTTACTATTTGTGCTCAAATTCTTGATATTTTAAAAAGATCCTAGTGGATAAAATCGAAAAAGTGGATCGTTAGCACCATGTGGACTTTGCTTTTAGCACGCTGCAAGAGTTTCATTTGGAAATAATAAAAAATGAAACGTAAGCTGTGAAGCGCAAATCGGTTTTTGGGCGAAATTCGTCTACTGTTTCGTCCTGCCAGTCCAAGCGACGCGACGGTGCGTTCCGACTAAGAAAAAATGTATTCAAATACATAATTTGATATCTTTCCTAAAATGAATTCAAGAACTCAAATTACAAACCACAAGATTGAACTGCCGTGTCGCATGATTTTTGTATTGCCTTTTTTATTGCGTTACTAGATAACTCTGTTGGGTATATGATGGAGTTTACTAGAACTTTACAGCTTGTTGTCTGCCTTCTACAAACTTCACCAAATCGAGATGCTGTAAACCTTATCCTCCGATGAAGGCGCGACAAAGTACAGTCCTGTTATTTGGTGATTTGTTCGATCTGCAAAATCTCGTCGTCACTTTTTTCAAGTTTCCCTAAAAATGTTCGCTTAGTAACCCCCAAATCAATGTAGTTAATGTCAGGTTTTTGATTGAATTCTTCATAAAACTATTCATTTTCTTTGGAATTGCTAACAGAATTGTTAGTTATTTTTATGTCAGCTTTATTTGGTCTTAGTTTCTTTTCAAGATTCTTGCGTTTGAGTCTGTTTCCATCTTAGCGATAAGCGAGGTTGGACTAAGCTTAGAACGCAAATGTATTTAGACCAAATATACACGCCGCTGGGTATTGTGGCTCACTACAACTGCAGCACATCTTCCATGGTATGACCTCTTCTTGCAATAATTTATTCGCTTACCCCAATGTATTTTGCGATTATAGAGTTAAACTGCTCCACACTATTGTCGACCTCATCATGAATTAAACTCACTGCATTCGAAATTAAAATGGTCGCATATGACCCTTTATTGTCCATTATCAGCCTTGATAAAAAAGGCACTCAAGAACAATCACACCAACAACAATTCAACAACACAATATCGACGAACAGTCACAAGGGGAGAAAAATACTAAATGATCACTAGCTGAGTACCAAAATAAGAAACGATTTACTTCTAGATCGCTAATCGAAATCCGACTCTGCTATTATAAAAATTTACCTTGGTATGCACCCGCAGTCATCCTTTCCTCTTTTAAAGTAGCGCCGGCGACCGTCTAGGCCCAACCCATCCTCGTTTCCTTTTCTCCCCCCCCCGTTACCTCAGCAGATGGTGCTAGTGATTGTAGGAGCCCCGTTAAGCCTTTTGGAGCTAAAATTTTAGAATTTTTGTGAGCAGTGCTAATGCCTGTTTCGTCAATATTAAAAATTCGATGAATAGAAAAATTATGTCTTGTTTGCAGGGCTTCTAGTTGGTCAAAAAATAGTTTCACTTCAGTGGCATTAAAAGCGGTTATTCTGTTAGCAAAGTAGCCTCTGGAGTTCGTAGGCTGACGGAAGGATGTCTAGTCAAGAAGGAATAATACCAGTCTTTGCCTCCTAATTGAAATTCTTTGTTGAATCCGTGATTTAATTTGTTAGCTTCAGCAAATCTGTAAGCAATACTTTGGGGTTATGCCATAAAAAGTCTTGCAGCAACCGATTATGTATCTTTCTAACTGGTCTTCTTGATCATGATTAAATACAGAGTGCCGACTTTTTTTGGCAACTTAAATGTTTCTGCTTTTACTTGTTTAAATAATGTAGTTTTAGGTACCGAATATTTGGTAGCAGCTCCACCCGGAGTGCTCCTTTCCGGTGGATCCTCAATGTCGTACTTGGGCGTGGTTTTTCGAGGCAATTAAAAACAGTTATCTAATATTAAAACAGTACTACCTGATCAACCAGCTAATAGGGGTAATTACGAACGTTCCCACTTACCCTCTTGTCTTCGTTCCCAATTACCCAAAGTAGTCAGTTCAAATCAAAATGGCCGCTACACAATACAGAATAACTGTTAACCTTGAAACTAAGTGGAGTCTATTAGCAAGTACTACATGCAAGATGGTAACAGAATAATGATGTCGATCAATACCTAAATCTCAATACATTATCGATCACCAGATACGACGAAAATTATAACAAATAAAAAAAAAATTGTCAGACTCACCGTGACAACATGCGCGCAACCTCTCACTTACACCTTTCGGGGCTTACTAAGCGCCGTTTTCGTTTATTCAACATGTGCTCGACGCAGTAGTGCGGGGGGACGTAGCTGATACGTAGCTGTTCCCATTTACCCGCTGTTCCCAATTACCCCACGTTCGCCTAATTATTTTCATGGACATCAACAAGTGAGACCCCAACTGGTTACTAGCCTGTCAAAATGTTGAATTATACAGTGTCGTTCAAAAGTTATTTGAGAAAAAACCGATTTCCAGTACTTTAGGGACCTGTACCTCTATTTCAACAATATATTTTTGTGTTCTATATTTGTACAAGAAAAATGTTATTCTTGGGACATCATGAATATTAAAAGCTTCAATAAATATGTACGTGTGGTTTGCGGCGATAAAAGGTTTGTTCGCACAGTAGTCGGTGACTGTATCTGGGATCCGGCACTGTGAATTCCGTCTATATAGCGTAGCAGAACGAACGGAATTTGTGTGGCGGGATCCTGGACACGATCACTGACAGGTTGGCGACAGCTGTACGAACAGGGCTACAAAACAAACGGATAAATGTAAGTGTGGCTATTTAAGATGCCAGTATAATCAATTTTCCACAATATTTCATCATATTTTAACGTCTATTGAGGTAGACAGCTGATCAGCAAGTGACATCTTTTTATTAAAGAGAGAAATGAATAAAACTCAGGACAGCATTCTGAACTATTTACTCCAAACTCTCGGATTTGTGCATCTAAAATTTTCTAAATAAAAGGATTGCTAAAAACGACTCTGAACTTGACACCTGGAGTACCAGTGCTGCTTTGACAGGTTTTACAAAACTTAATTTTTATGAATGATAAATAATAGTACAATAGATCACAGCAGGGCAAGCTGTTCTACTATTATTCATCATCCATAGAAATTAAGTTTGATTAAAAAACAGATACCTGCAGATTCCAACGGCTGGATCTCGGACTATAACCTCAGATTCCCTGCGCATGCGCAGTACCTGGTACTCGCTTCGATCACTGCGCCCTCATTCGGAGCCGCTTTCCAGTGCTTTTGAATTGAGAGTTGAATGCACCCGGAGTGTGACGCTCCCGAACTGCTCTAGCAAATGTACACAGGAACGCGACGATAAAAACCTAACCTGTGTTTTGCTTTGACGTTGACAATTTGTATCACACTGCCAAACAATCAAAATGTAAACACATTTTGCCTTTATTTCAGAAGTATTGTAGAAGCTTTGTGTGTCAGACTTTCCAATTCATGCCTGATGATGCTTTTAGAATGATGGCGCAACATGTCGGAGGTCTGCATTTTTGTTGTAAAGCTTCTGGATAAATATGTCGGATTCATATTTTAGTCTAGACATTCAAAATTATTTCAAAGTGTCTAGTTATAGATGAAGAAAACTAGAAGCTGCTATGAACCTACACTCTCTTGTGATCTTTATTATTCAGGAATATCTCAAATGTACGTTGTGACTCTGGGTTATAACATCATCAGTTTTTTACCAACCATCCCCCATTCTCTGGTATCGGTTTAATGTGAGTTTAATGCAAAAAAAAAAACAAAAACGATGACTCAACATAACCTAACAATCTTGAGTCATTGTCATTTTCGTTATCCCTACTATTTCGGTGCGTATTACACCAAATAAAAAGCTGGTGCATGAGAGGGTAGAGGATTTAAAAAATGAGTAGCTCAGGTGCATGACACTCTAGAGCACTGGAACGGTATTGACAGGCGGTAGGTAGCTCCGAGTAACACAAATGAGGCACTGGAAAGCGGCTCTGGCGGCAGGTTTTGTTGTCACATTTTCATGTGGTGAAAGTATAATGAAAAATACAGGGGTCCGCACAGTTGGGGTTTTCCTTTTCAGGAAACAACCTTACCCTTGAAATAATAAAGGTAATGTGTAGTGAAACGAGGGCGACCAAGTAAAAAAAAATAAAGGAAAAAAGTACTCACTCTCCAGTTGACGAGAAGGGCTAAGTACGTCTCTGCCCGAAATCATACCGCTCCAACAGAAAATGAAAATCAGCTGATGGCTACCGAGCAGACGCAGGCAAACAATGAAGGCAAAATGTTGGGTAAAAAATCTAGGTATTGCATCCCGTCCAATCGATTGGGGAGAATAGATGGTCCAATGAGCATACCGTTCACCATGCCAGCCCAACATTCACCGAAAATGTTTGTTGTGAAAATGTGCCCGACGGACAGCGTCGGATTTTCTACTGACCAAACATGAGTGTTGCGAAAGTTATTCACGTAGATCGTCTGTCAACAATATGCACTTCAAAAAG